>CAJNOQ010000170.1:0-65996 GCA_905250885.1 Didymodactylos carnosus
AATATCTATGGAAAAACACTACATCTTACCCAGGACCGTGCTCATTTTATTTCAACTATAAATATGATGTGAAAAGAAATGTTGCTTCACTAACCACTTAAGGGATATTCTACTTCTTCTTTCTCTTTTTCTTAGAGCTAGTAAATACATGATACACCCTCTCTTCTCAAAGTAATTTTTTTCACACTGATGTGATGCATACAGGTAGAAAATAGAATGGAAAATAAAAAATATCATTCATCGCATTACATGCATGCAATCAAGTTCAATCATTGTACTGATAGTCGTAGCTTAAAAGGGGAGTCATTGAATCATTACTAACAAAATTATTTCTTAAAAAAATATTTTTCTATTTCATTTTTTTGAAAAAAGAGATGCGGGTGTGTCTTTTTCTGCTTTAGGATTTTGTTATATATTTTTCTTAACATAATGTTCTCATTGATGATGTAATGAGGAATAAAAAAAAAATCAATGTTCGCACACACAACTTCGAAGACATGAGTTTTTCATATCTCACGCATATATGTCAAAATTTTATTTAGACACATCACGTCAAAACTATGTTTCATGTCTGCCATCCAACTTTGACAATCTTGTTATTATAGACATACTAAATCCTAATACAAAGATGTACATAAAAACCACAAAAATAAATCGAGACGTTCATGACAAGTGCTGAAGATCACTAAAACTGACTTAGTAATTCATATATCCAAATATCGACGAAATGAACAAGTGCTACATGTTTCTAGTCATACCTCACACTACAGTTTTTGTTTTGAGTATTCTATTTACAACATAGTATTTTATTTACAGCTAATCAAAGAAGTGGGAGGTCGAGTTTTTTGTCGAGTTTAAAATATCAGCTAAAAAACTCTTCAGTTTTTTAGCTAGTTTTTTAGACTCGACAAAAAACCGCCCGTTTTTCATTTTGCATCTGTCACGAACGCTTTTTAGTCTTTTGGATATAAAAAACGGAAAAGCGTTTTTTAAAAGGTTTATTTGTGTCAATAAACCCTTTTTGATAGTTTATTAATCTACAACTATTTTTTACAGTGTAGTTCAACGGAACGTGATGAAACAACTACACATCGTCCCGTAAGAATCGGTATATTCTGATTAACCACACGTCTATGGTGGTCATTTGGAAACTCGTCAATATCTAATTCAAATTATATAAATGAGTATTACATAGATGACCCTAAATCCCTATGACTTTCTTGACAAGATCCAAGACATATCCTACTAGTATCCTACTAGGATTTCGCTTTGATTCCTTAGGATTCTGACAAATCCTAATGAAATCCGGTATACCCGAAAGTCATAGGATTTTCTAAGATTCTGTTAGAATCCTAAACAAACTTAAGCGAAATCCTAGTAGAATCTTTTAAAATCCTGCTAGGAAGTTATTAGGTGGATCCTAACATTTAGGGATCCTGTAAGATCCTAGTAGGAAACAGACAGGAAGTACGTAGGATTTTGCCTAGGGGCAGACGTTAAAACCATATTTATTAGAACTCACTCACGAAAAGAATAAAGTACGCAGAAGCTATAGACAAACGGGAATACCGAATATCTGTACCAAATATTTCTTGTAACAGTTGTAACATGGCCTATGTTAGTTGAATTAAGAAGTGTTTGGTAATGCAATAGTAGTAGTTTGCAATTCTTCATAAGATGGTAATTTCCATTCATGTTCACTTCCTGATTTGATTGCTTCTTCATATTTTGGTGGTACATCTAATTTATGTTCTACGTCAATGATCGCAACCGACTGATGTGGTACAACAGATGCTGATCGTCTATGATGATCTCTCGTAGCCGATGATTTACTTTTACATAACATAAGACATATCCGAAGAAGTACGAGGCTAACTGCTATACCGGCTAATATCAATGCTGTTTTTCGCAAATTTGCTATAAAACTATCTTTCTTATAATAACTGGCTGATGTTGTTCTACTCGTTTTTCCAGTCGTTAATGGAATTTTCTTATGAAGTGAAAGTAAATTGTAACAATCAACATCGTCAATACTTGTTTTAGCTATATTTTGTCCTAAGGTTGGCAAGCATGAACAGTCACAAGTGAGAAAACTCAAGAAAAATATTAATATCACATAAATCATAGTTTATGGTTTAAGATAGATGAATTTTGTTTATTTACAATATACCAGTATGTTCTTGGTGAAATGACGTACATTCAGCAATATTAAGTGAGATGATAAAGTCATATAGACATTTCGACATTTTCTTGTATTACTTTGTCTTTTTTTCTATTATTTGTCATGAGGAGAAAAACAATGTGATTTTTTTTATTCTTAGGTTATTTTATCAAAGGTATCATTTATTTACATTACATAAACATTTATATGTGCATGCATACACGCAAGAAGTCAATCTGACAAAAATATAGGACACATGGTTTAATTCTATTATTTTATCATAGAATCACAGAAAAACCTACTAGAATTTTGTTGAAGTTCAAAAACAAATCTGTTTTAATCACATGTAGCTAACAAATTTTATCTTTTCCATTTTCTTCTTTTCAATCAGTTCCATATAGAATCTAAGCTCAATCAAAGTAAAATGGCTAGGAATGGGCAGTTACGCTAGGTAGCTCAGATTTTTTTTTTATCAGACAGAGCTAGTTTCGTTATATGTATTTCAACTCAGACTCGAACGGTTAAGTCAATTCTTCGCCGTCATAAAAGGTTATCTAATTGGGCAGTTAACTATTCGATTAAACTAGCTGTTGTTGGAAGTTCGGTTCGACTAGAGGGTTGACCTAGATACGTTGGCAAAAATATACATTCATCTAACATCATAGGTAACCGCCCGGTGGTGTAAATGACAAGCTAGCTTTTCTTCGGAAATGATTTTTGGTTTGAAGTCATTTAGAACAGACCTACAGCTCAGAAACATTGATTAGTTTTTACTTTTAACTACAGCTCGTCTCCTATAGTGGTAACGATTCGCTAAGATTCATCATGTATATCTCGGTTATTTTTAGAATTTATTTTGATTTACTTTTATCCGTATTGTATTTTTCTACTACCGACTAACATAATTTTTGAGTGATACTCAAATTGCATCTTGCTTCTACATAGTTTATTATCCGTTACTTTGGTGGTGAATAGATTCTTTTCGGTATGTTATCCATCTTGGATGCATGCAGTGTTCTCGAATTTTATTTTCCATATTTTTCGATTCTATGGAAATCTTGGCATGATTCACATGTTATTTCTTCTATTGCCAGTACATGTTATTTGGTGCAATTTTGTTGTTCAAGATTATTATCGTCAATTTTGTTTAAATACTGGTTTAGTCGGCACTCGCCTACTTTTATCAGTTGTAGTGTCCTTTTGTGCAAACTTTGACTCGATTACGTTCATGATCTTTTTATGTGTCACACTTCTTAACGAGATCACGCATCACGTTTAAAATAATTGTTCTGGTTATCGACATAAAATTTAATATCTTCGACTATTATTACTGAATCAAATATTTTTTTGAGTTTTTATCAAGCCTAAAAAAGAAAATAAGAAAATAAGAAAGAATTAATATAGCAAATATTTTGCGGATATGCAGATTATATGAAAATTTAATGATTGATCTGTGATCACCGAATTAAAAATGAACTACATAACATTTTTTTCAAGCAGATACAGATTGAATAGCAGAGAATTATACATCAATCATTCTCACATTGGCCAATAGACAGGTTCAGCTGAGTACGCTGGTTCAAATTGTTTCCAATAAGAAGATAATAAGATCTGTGTAAATCGTTCATCTTCTATAGAACAATAATTTGAATATCGACGTCGTAAACTGTACCATTTCTACATATAAACAATATTTTCTTTTTCAAATAATAGAAATTTGTTCAAAACATAATTCTTTTTTTTATATTACCTACTTTTTTTATATCATTTGTTTGATATTTTTTTAGTTGCTCACAGAATCCATAATTTGGATAAATGTAATCTCGAGCTCCTCTGACAATTTGCATTGCTTTATCAAAATCATAGTCCATAATTGTCATTAAATACGCCAGTACAATAGTTGCTGATCTTGAAATACCAGCTTGACTAAAATTTGAAATAACAAAATTCAATGAGTAAAACGGAATTTTTCAACATACGTACCAATGTACTAAAACATCCTTTCCATCTAGTCGTGCTGCATGGATAAAATCGATGCATTTCTCAAAATGTTGAGATAAATTTTGTTCAATCGAATCTGCTGCTTGAATATTTAGCACAGTATACGACTGAAGAAAAAAAATGTGAATGAAAATAATCGTAGATCATTACTATTTATACTCAATAATGGATACATACACCTTCTTTATCCACAATTATATCTGGTACATCGATAATACATACAACATGCGAAATTTTATTTTTTTTCATAGCGACAACATTGTGTCTGTCTCTTAAACTACCCAAAAATAAATGGGGCAAAACCTATAAAACGCATGACAACATGATTTAATTAAAATCGAGTATCATGATCTTCTGTTTTACTCACACGAGACATGCTATTTGCCATGGCATCGACGTCTGGTGCAACTTTTGTGTTCTATACACAAAACTAAGATTTTTAGGAAAATTTTGTTGATTAATATCAATACATAGTTATTCCTAATTTTAGAGGAGTAATGAGTTAGGTAGCAAGCATCCTTTTGTCTATTTTGTTCATTTATTACCACAGCAAAAAAATGGCTCTCCATTAGAGACAGTATTTCGATCAGAAAGACTGAACCTCTAATGCTGAAACTTTTAGCATAAACAGTACAAAGTCCACTTTTTGTGATTTTTAAACATTTCCTTTTTTTCGATCGTTACATTTAAATACAAACTACTATGCAAAAAAAATATATTTTTCTCATCTGAAGCGTTTTAAAATACTTGTTTGATGAAAACATATTTTTAAAAACAAAAAAAGTACGTGTAATAATAAAAAAAATCTTTATCTTATCTTTAGCTTTATCGATCAAAAAAATCTCATTCTGTGTTTTAAAAAATTTAATATATTTCTATAAGTAGTTAAAGAAAATTTGATTAAAAAGATGAGAAAAAATTATGAAAAAAAAAATTGTTAATCTGTGATAGAAACATTTTAAAAAGTCAGGATGTCGTTAACTTTGAAGAAAACATATGAGTAGGATTATGTAAAACTGTGTGCCAAAAAAAAAAATTATTTTTAAATTCAGAAAGAATGGAGGATATTATTAATGATTTGTATTATAATAAATAATTCGTTTTTGAAAGTTATCAAGAAAATATAGAACTCTTACCTTATCAGTGGAAGTTAATCGTCCACCTCTGGCAAGATATCGTTCAGAAAAACTCATTATCTGTATGATATCTATATATCCAAGTCGTTTTGACAAAAACAAAAAAACAATGATGAAACCTATATGTATGAAGAAGTTTCTATATCTTGTAAGAAAATGTCACGCCTGAAAAAGAGAAAGAAAAAAAATATATCCCTTGATATGTTTTATCAATATAATTATATTTTCGTCGACATAGTATTATTGGTGGAACAATGTTTTTACAATTATCATGCATGGATACGAGTGAAAAAAAGAGAGAGAGCACATACGGATCTGTATAACGAACACCAAATAATCTTTTTCTTCCTTGTTTACTCTTCAATAGAAAGCGTATAAAACCAAAGCCCATATATTGTAGTATGACTCCAGATGATCGAATATATATATATATATATATACGTAGGATAAAAACAAAAGTTAATACTCTCAGACCATAGATGAACCGTCAAGCTGTTTGTCGATTTTTTCTGTCACCTTATACTCGACCATGAAAAATGTTTAGCAAAATAATCACAATTAAAGCAGAATATAATTTTCATAAACTACCAAAAACTTCTTAAGACTAGAATAGTTTACAAGTAACGAGAACCGATGGATTATACTTCTTTTAAGATAATGTAGCAAATGTGAAAGAAAATCAATACTTCAATCAAAACAAAAATATTGTACAATCTAACTAACCCTTTTCTCCCAAAGTTGTTTTGATAATTTTTCATGCGTTAATTGATTACATTTGACTATTTCGTATAAAAACGCAGAAGAAAAAATAAAAATAGATGAAAACCTTTTGTCAATTTCCAGAATGGTTTATATATATATATATAAATATCTACAAGATATTTTCTATATTCGGAAATATTATGATATTGATTCCGTTTTGGATCAATCAAAATGCCTTATAAATAATAATGACTTTTCTTTTTTGACAAATTGTTTTTTATGTAAAATAATTGTCTTCATATTAAAAGATCTATCACTAAAAGCAGGCAAAAGTAAACTATTAGATTATGCATGATTTAATGCGCATGCAATTTAAAAGATGAGAAAGAAGAATTAGATAAGTACATGATGTTTATACGTCTGCATAAAATTAGACACTAGGTTTGAATATATTTTTTTTATATAAAAGCAAAGATAAAAGTTAGTGTGTACAACTAGCGGTAGATGAATTTGGTTTTAATAAGAATTTCTGTTAATTCTGAATAATGAATTACTTTGAAAACATGTAGAAGTAAGAAATAAATACTCAATTTTCTATATTATCTTTCACTCTATTGTTAATGATTTTTAAAGAGTTTTCATCTTAATAGAATGCCAGTTAGCAGTAGGAGAAAAAAAAACAGATATGATTATTTGACAGCAAAAAAACGTCATTCATCAAGTTACTGACTGTTTATTCGAACAGATCTATCAAGAAAATTGGATTGTATTTCCATCAACATTCTTCAGAATAAATCGACACAAAAGATGTTTGCACGAGTAATACAAAAATATCGAGCAACTATAATTTTTGTCGTATTTCTCATAAAAATGTTCTGTTCTTGTTGGATCAACACTGATTTATCTTGTCCGTACATCATAATGCTTTTCTCATTTTGCTTCAGATTAGATGATGTAAAACTGCTAAAATAGTCATGTAATGGTGTTTTTACTAGTTTTCGTACTACGTACTTATTCTACTGTTCCAAACTGCTTTTGCCAGTTTAATATGTGATGCTTCATTCTGTAATTAGTAATTTTTTTTAATGTTTTTATTGAAAAATGAGAAAGAACAAAAAGAAAACGAAAAAACGAAACGGGTTAACATCCTCTTATTGTGTTGATGCTGTTGTAGTGTTCTTTTATATAGATAAGTACAGATCGATGACAAATAATAATAATAATAATAATAAAAAAAACAACAACTATGTGTAGACGCGAGCTAGACAGACAGAGAGAAAGAGAGAGAGAGAGAGAAAAATAAGAAAAAAACAACAAACGAAAAAAAAAATGCAACAGAAAAATGACCACAATGTTTGTGAACAAACAAAGAACAATGAGAGAGAAAAGAGGATGATAAATTATTTACCTTTTTGTTAATTTGATACAGTCAGTTTTTTTTTCTTCAACTGCATGCACATCTTGTCCAACATTCATAGTCCCCAACATATATTGACTAGTGTGTTCTCTGAAATGTGCGTAAATAAAATATAAAATACTGTTGAATTATTCTCTCGCAAAATACGAATCATTTGTTAAAAAAGCACAAAGAGCTGTTTAAGACGAGTGAAAAAGAAAATATAACAATCCTTCCAAAAACATTAGGTTTTTGGATATAAACACAGAAAAATAGAGAAGGGGGTTGAACACACACAATGGAAACAAAAACAAACCGATCATTTTTAACAAATTTGAGATTGTGTTGAATCTTTTACTCTCATTGACTCTTTTGTCTTCTCACATTGTGCTAGTACAATTTTAAATCATTTCTTATTGATCTAAATAAACAAAGAATACACTGAAATCATGAGTATAGCACGAAAACAACTATCCAATATTACTGAAAATATCTGGAACTTCTATGACTCAGAAACATGCGTAAACGTACCTTGTGTTACATTGGTTTCACTTTTCAAATCATCGTTTGTCTCTTTTATGTCTGTATTACTATTTTTGCTTTCATCATCCATATTTTGAGGGTTTTTTGGTTGACGAGGTGGTAACGGAACACAAGTCATTGCCGACGATGAAGACGATGATGGCGAAAGAGAATTATTTGGTTCATTTGATGATGTTGGTGTATTGACGGTATCGCTAACTGAACCTGCATTGTCCAAAGAGATACTTTCATTCTCTTTTGTTTGTGTTGAAGTTGGTGATGGTGATAATTGTTTCTCTTGTGATGTGGTGGAAGGATTATTATTACTATTATTATTAGTATTATTATTATGATTATTATTATTATTATTTGTCGAAGAACGCTGATTGTTACGTGTTGAGTGATCATAGGCTTGTGGATGATGATAGTAGGAATTTTTAGGAGATGAATGATATTGATGTCGTTGCTGCGTTACCATTGGCGAGGCACCGACTAAAGGTTGACCAACATATAAATCATTCTTAAATAGAAAAAACAGAAACAATTATAACAAAGAATAATGTTATTTTGATTCACTAACTACACGTTTAAAACACTATATTAACTCCTGTTAGAATACCTTGATCTCAGATTTAAAGTCATTAACAATGCGGCGTTTAACCATTATTTTGCAATTGATTCCACTACTGTATAAATAGCTTATATCAGGATAAACTTACTTTACGAAATGGTGTAATGGCCGATGCTTGTTGATTTTGATATTTATTTTGGTGTTGATAACGAACTTGGGGATTGTACGATTGTTGATGTTGTAATGAACGAGAATTTTGTTGGACTGATTGAGAATGATGGTACTCCTCACTGCCGTTTGACGAATGACTGGGATTATTCAGTGCTGCTGCTGCTATTAACATCGATGGATTAAAAAGAGCGGTTGTGTTTGGATTACCAGGTGTTTTAGCTGAGCCAAACGATAGAACATTCGGCATTCCATTATCAAATATCGTTGCTGTTTTTAGTCCAGTATTTGATGATAACGGTGAAACTCCAGAGAACTGATAGGGTATCGTACCTGTTGAACCTTGTATTGCACCTACAAAGAATAAGCAGTATTTATAACAAATAGAAACGTGAATAAGAAATATTTCAGATTTCTTCTCAAACTTCTCGTACAGTTTAGGAACTAACGAAATTCTTCTGTTGTTATATAGTATTACCTTGACTAAAATTTGGTTGTGGTGGATTGAATGTTTGAGCAATTGGTGAATTTGTACTATTAGTGGGATATAGACGATACTGCTGCTGCTGCTGCTGTGATTGAGGTGTAGGAGGCTGTTGTTGTAATGTCAATTGTTGTGGCAATTGTGGATGTTGATAGGTTTGCGCGGCAGTTGAATAGGAAACTGCTGTTACATCGGTTGTTGATGCTGTAGGACGATCCTGCTCAGAACGATATAACTAAAAACAAAACAAAATATGTAAAAACAAAGTTATTCAATCATGTCTGTTGTATTACGACGCACATGAAGATAATGTCCTCCGGTCGACAACGTTCCGTCTTGATTAATCGTAGTTAGAGGATACGAAGTTGATTGTGGCGGTGGTTGAGCGAAATAGACATATTGACTTTGTTGACCCGGTTGAGACGGTAATAAATAGATTGGTAAGCCTTGTGTATTTTGATGTGGATGCTGTTGTTGTTGTTGCGGTATAGTCGTGTTTGTGTTCGTTTGAACAAATGCTGGATGAGGATGAATCTGATGTTGCGGTTGGTTTGCATGTGCAAATGCTGGTACGATTCCAACAGGAATTAAATTAGGATTATAATCATATTCTCCGCTAGTTTGTGGTTGCGAGGGATAAATAAGTGGAACGGAAAGTGGTGAACGTAAACCAGCTTGATTTGAGTGTAATAAATATTTGTTATCGATTTGTGTTGGATTGTTAAAACTATTTGGTGCTGATACGTAAAACTGTTGCTGTTGTTGTGGGGGTTGATGTTGTTGATTTGGATAAATTGGAGCTGCAATGAAAAAGATATACACTAGTAAAAAAGTTTTTCTAAACGAATCACCAAAAACGTATCCTGTCCAACTATCAGAGTTAACGTATTCTTCAAGCAGTAGAGAAAGATATATTGTTCAATTTGATTCGGCATTTTAAAGTAACTTTGCAGATGAAGAAACTTTGACTTATTATCAGGAAACAGATGCTTTGATTCAAACAACTAGTACAGTACTCCTGTATAAAAACAAACATACGTCTTGCATTGATATCTGGTGTATTCGCGGATTTTGCTCCATATTGATGATTATATTGATTGCTACTGTTATTGCTATTATTCGTTGGTACATTTGTTGTTGATTGCGTTGAATTTTGATAATAATGTTGAGATTTATTGTTTCTATTTGCACTGTTCAGTGAATTATTATAGTTTTGCTGTTGCTGTCTACGGATCATACTATTTGGTACCCGACGTTCTGACGAAGATTGTTGTTCATTTGCTCTCGATAAATCATTTTTATAATGTTGTTTTGATTGAAGTTGAATATTCGAATAGGAATTTGATTGCGTCTGATGACTGTCATTCATATTCATCGAATTTTTGTACAATTTTTGATGTTGTTGTCGTTGATCATTATTTAATATTTTAACATTTTGTTGTTGTTGCTGCTGCTGTAGTTGTTGTTGTTGTTGTTGTTGCTCGCCTGGCTGTACGCCGGGATTATTAAATATTTTTCTTCTCACTTCATTATAATATTGTTGTCGTTCATGGAAGGGTTTTCTTTGATGTTGTGATGGTGAAGATTGCACAGAATAATTATAAGTAGGAGCACCAGTTGTCGATGAGGACGATGAAGAAGAGGCTGATGGTGCTCCGTTTGTTGTATCATTAATGTCACGTCGTCTTAAGATTTTCTTTGTATTATTGATACTACTACTATTCGTGGACGGCGTTACTAAATCTGCTGTATCAACAATATCTGGAGGACTCGAGGCCGATGGCGGTGGCGTAGGCGGTTCATTTTCTGGAATGCAATTTTCAAAGAAAAACGACGGTCTGAAAGAACGAAAAAAAAAACATTCTTTTTGTTTCATATTTTTATAATAATATTTCGAAATACAGCAGTTCCTAATCTCTCCATTTATCTCATGAGAGCAACTCAACTGGAGAAGTCAAATACTCGTGAAAAAAATAAAACTGTTCAACTAGTTATAAACGAGAGTAGTGATATCACTAACAATACTCCAGAGACACAAGCGAACCCATAGTTCCACTTAAACCAAATAGAATAAGTGTAACATATAATCTCAATGAGTCCACGTAAATTCACTATTCTTGAAAAATTTGACGAACTAGTAGCAGTTTACGAATACTTTTCAGTCTACAACTTACATTCTGGTATTTTGAGTTTTTTGACAAATGATTGATGCGCCTGATTTATCAACATTATGATCCAACCCAAAAAATGCGCTAACACGATGTACAATCATACCTAAAAAGGAACAAATAAAAGAAGAACAGCAATTTATAATATTTCTGTAGAAATGTGTTTTTCATCATACGTTGATATGAATTCATTGGTTGAAACTGATATGTTTTTGCTTTTGTATCGTTGATAAAATCTCTAAATATCTGTTCTAATTGAAACATTAACGAACGATCCTTTGGATTATTTTTAATTGTACGAGAAATAAATGTTTCCGTATCAATTCCACTAAAATCTTTGTATGGTTCTGGCGTAGTTACATTATTACTATTATTAACTTTATTATCATCAGTTGATAAAGAAAGAGTTTTTTCACTATCATCTAACTGCTCCGGATGAATTAGTTCTTCTTTATTGTCCACGCTTTCACTATTCTTCATAACGGTCTCTTCATCAAGTTGTTCTTCATTCAACGGTAAAATAGTTGTTTCGTCGACA
Organism: Didymodactylos carnosus; assembly: GCA_905250885.1. Lineage (NCBI taxonomy): Eukaryota > Metazoa > Rotifera > Eurotatoria > Philodinida > Philodinidae > Didymodactylos > Didymodactylos carnosus. The sequence goes on from CAJNOQ010000170.1 coordinate 11,848, forward strand.
GCTGATGAATGTTGCTCTTGTTGTGCGTCTTCTTTATCATTACTAGCTTCTGCAACATGTTCCTACAAAAAGTATCATGAGAGAGAGAGAGAGAGATAACAAAATGGATCACAAAGAAATAACTCACTGTATCCGATTTCTCTTGAATTCCATTCTCTGGCGTATATTGATCGTGTGCACATTCGTCTGTTGGAGATATAGCTACAACAATGAGAAATGTGCATAAGACGCTGCTTCAATCTTAGTCGTAGAGTCGTTTTAGACGGTAACGACAATTTTCTTTCATAATTTTATGAAAAGAATACTAAACAATTGCTAAAATGAGAGATTTCTACGTTTTTGAATTTGTAATGTTCTGTACATACGCCGCTCTAATCGAATAAATATTGCGCCTTATACCTTTTACTTGAGTAGTTTCATTATTATTACTATCACATAATGCCGAATTTTGTTTTAAATGCAAATGAACATTTGTTGATGATTGACAACAAGCATCGGCTGACATTTTTGAGTTTTTTTTTTTGATAATATTAATATTATATTTAATACTTTGTACAAACGACAATGCTATAGCACCATGTTCATATGGATAAATATAAATATAAATTAGTAAAAAAAGATCACGTACACGGACCAATAACTAAAACGAGAAAAAGAATTGAACAAAAGTTAATATATTGTTTTTTCTCTAATTTTACCTGTTATTTGACGTTTAACTCAAAAAATAGACTTCACATAAAAGACAATAGTAGCGAGAATATATTCAGTAAAAAAATAGATATAGATCCGATTATAATATGAATCTACAAAAGCCGCAGATATTTTGCTAAATCATAAATCATCCATAGAAAAATAACATTTGAGCCTGACTTCAAAATAGAAAAAACATTTTCGACAAAAATATCAACAAGAAACTGCTTCGTTAAATGAGCATCACATCTAGAAAACAAAGTTATAATTGAAAAGAGAGTTTGATTTATACCAATAAACGCAGTCATATTTAATTGTTTCTTCATTTATTTATTTATTTCACTGATTGATTGATTTAGATGATTATGATTATTACTATACAAACTCAACCAAATCAAGAAAAAGAAGCCATGGAGGAGATTCAAATATGCTAATGGGTTTATCAATGTCTGAAAGTTTTCTATAAGAAAAATTTTGTATTATAATACAGAATGAACAGAATTCTTATTTATTAAACGACGAACTGTATAACTGATTTTGTTTAAATTGTATAGGCGACATCTACGTTAGGATTTATTTGCACACATTTGAAAGCATAGAGGAAAATATGTCTAGAGAGAGAAAATTTTCTTTCTAGATGCTGAAACTCTATATTACGTTGCTCCGGTTAGCAGTAGTTAGGATTCTTCATAATCGTATTATGACTGCGACAACAACAAATCAGATCAATATCTGCTCATAGGTCTACTGGTACATGACAAAGGAAGTTAACAGTTTTGAATGACTCTTCCGTCACTATTAACAAGTAACATTCATCACTCGGACTCACTTGGCCCTTTACTGTAAGGTTTCGTTTTATATAAGTGCACATGAAATCTTCTAAAAGGTATATGCGCAAAGAAGAAAAACGCCCCGCATAATTTCTCATGAAGGTATCGAAAAACTCGCGTTGTTTTTCTTAATTTGAGCGAAACCCCGTTCATTAATAATAGTAGCTCATATCAACCAGAAACCGACAGAAACTTGAAAGTTTTTATGAAAACTTTAGGATTCGTAAAAGTACTCCCAATAGATTCTCTACGGCTGACTACCTATTAGAGTACACTCTCTTCTCAAACAGGCTGATTCTATCAATTTTTTCGTCGCAATCTGTTCTTTAAAATAGTTTTCCGTAAGATTGCGCGCTCTATTGAATTGATTATCAAATAACTTTTCTGTCATTCAATTGCTGTGCACTTGGCACATTTCATCATCACATCTTACTTTATGTTTGTTGCTTTCTCTGTTACTTCATTAATGTATGTTCTTCACTTTTGCCTCTTCTAATTGGTTAGTCCATAGATTTATTACTGCCCACAATCTAGAGTGTTTCCGAAGAATTTATTTACGTTATCACGACTTGATCGGTTCGGATACCCTAGGCGCATGTGATTTCACTTTGATACTAGAATTTTGCGCTTGTCGTATCTTAACCGATTTGAATTACTTCTAGTTTCTTTAGTTTTTAGTTGTGAGCATTTGCACACGTGGTAGTGCGTGCTTTCTTTTTTGTACAAAAATAAAAATAAAAAACCTTACATGTGCTTTATTAGGTTTTCTTAAAGCAGTTTTCCAAGTTTCAGATAAATTCATTAGCGTACAAAAAAATGGCTGACGATGAAGTAAACCGAAGGAGTGTTTTTGTAAACATAAAAAGTTACTCATATGTGTATCTTTATTTTACAGCCTTTCGATCTAAGAGCTAAAAAGAAGAAAAAGAAGAAAGTTAAGGACGATACTGCTGAAAACGAAGGTAACAGTTGATTTATAAATGTGATTTAAATCTAATTTTATCTATATTATTTATTATCCTCGAAACTGTATTAGAAAAATGTTAAATTCAGTCTAAATAATTGCAATGATCAGATGCTCTATATGTCTAGAAATATATGATTATAGACTGAGCAGTTTCTGCGCTACATTTGATATGGTGAGGACTATGCGCTCAATATTTTCATTTAGGTGCTCCAGAAGAAGGTACAGGTGATGCAACTGATCAAACAACCCCTACAACAGTAACAAAAGAGAAAAAAGGAAAATCGGTTGCGTTTGCTGATCAAGGTGAAGAGGTAAGAGTTCAATCATATTGCTATTTCATACTTATTTTCCTCTGCTATTCTGTTCTCTTCTAGAATAAAGAAAATCCTCCTGAACATCAACCAGTAGTTGCTAATGATACATCAGCAGCAGCACCAGGAGCGGGCGAAGAAGATGATGCAGATGAGTTATCATTTTTAAAGAAGAAGAAAAAGAAGAAAGCAACAACAGGAAATGTTGACGATACTAAGGTATGTTAAAACCTTTGTTAAACTCAAACCTAATCGTTTTTCTGTTTTTAGAAAGATACAGGAGATGAACCAACACCTGTTCCTAATGTTAGTTCTGGTGGGGATTATTCTTATGATGAGGTAGAATCATTACATCGTTCAATTTTTTCGACAGAAGTTAGACTTTTCTTCTTCTAGTTATTAACAAGAGTATTTAATATAATGAAAGAGAAAAACCCTGATATGGATGCACGTGAAAAAATACGATTAACATTAAAACCACCACAAGTAGCACGTATTGGAACGAAACGAACCTCATTTTCAAATTTTGGTGAAATATGCAAATCGTAAGTTGTGGCATTGAATTTTAGAGGAGAGCATATTCTAGTCGATCTCTTTCGTTTTATTTTTAGTTTAAAACGTCAAGAAAAACATTTACATCAATATCTGTTAGCTGAATTAGGAACTACGTAAGCACCGATGGATTATTAAAAGAGTTGTTTTACTTATTGAGTTATGTTGTATTCGTTTAGTGGTTCTGTTGATGCTAACAATGCCTTAACGATTAAAGGACGCTTTCAACAAAAGCAAATCGAAAGTGTATTACGATCATACATTAGTAAGTGTTGATTATGCACTTCTTGCTATATTCTGGTAAACAAACACATTTTCTTTGTAGAGGAATATGTTATATGTAAAACGTGTCGATCACCCGAAACACTATTACAAAAAGAAGAACGTTTATCTGTGTTGCAGTGTACAAATTGTCGTTCGAGATATTTCGTATCTGGAATTAAAACAGGTTTTCAAGCCCAAGTTGGGAAACGTGCAGCTACACGTGCAAAAACAGCATAAAAGGAAACAAACGAACGAAAACAACATCAACGTGCTTTTTTTTCTCGCTATGTTTCATTTTTTCTCGTCTACTTATTGTTATTTCAAATGGTTATTTTTCTCTTCTCTATTTTATTATGTCGCATTTAAACCTGCGCATGTGAGAGATTAAGTGCTAAACGTGTTACAATTTTCATCCACATATTTGTGTTTTATATTGTACTGAAGAATTCTTTTGAATAGAGCGAAAAACAAAATGCACTTATGGCAGTGTTTCTTTCTCCATTTACAGTTTTTCATCGATTCTTAGTCGAATATTCGTTACATAAAAATTATTCTCTTTTTGTTACTGAACAGAGTCAACGAATTATAATAAAGAAAAAGTTGTTTCATGTTGTTTTTGATGTCTAGAGTCATCAGTTACTTTGAGTCTCTAGAAACTCGTCGATTTTCAAGACAGAAGCAAATTTTTCACCATAATATGTTCCTGTTACGATAATGATGAATGACAAAAGAATAAAGAAGGATTTTGTTCATATTATTATCTAATTTACTTTTTTCAATTATATTTTCTATTTTGTCACACTAATTTATTATTTGAATTATGTTTTCCGACGACAATAATTTATCATTTGTCAAATGAACATTGCAGTTAGATATCAATCTTGAAACATTTCGTTACTTATGGCTGAAAATAGAATAAGTTTTGCGTAATAAATATTTTTATTCTAATTCAAGCTTACAGCCGTATTAGTTATCTAGAAATATTTATGAATATGTGAAATATATCAGTACACTTTTATAAGATATACACTTTTATAAATATTTTTATAAGATTATATTGATAAAAATATCGACAAAGTAGTTCAGAATATCATATTTGCTGCGCCTGTTGTTCAAATCTATTCTTCTCATTCACTTATAAATACATTCGAATGGATTTTTTAGTTTGGATCTGAACGATTGTCTGCCACTACTGAAGCATTTCTATCTTATCACTATCTATGTGGGCATTTATTTCGATAAATATGACAATTAGTCGAAATTTTGAAATTATTAAAACAAAATAAAACATCATTTTTGATGGAAATTGAATTTTTTAAATTCATTGGATCCATTGTCAAGTCGAACAGATTATTTTGCTATTGTTATTGACCGAATAATTTGATCTTTCAACTAACTTTCTAATTTTTGAAAAAAAAATACAATTATAAAATCATCTTTTGGTCGCATATGTATGTTTTATGCGTGAGAAAATATTGAAAAATCGGTAAGGGCATTAAAATGAAGGAGAAGTCTCGATTACAATTTTGGGTACGACAATAAATTTCGATATGATGATATCCTTTAACATATGATAATTACAGACGATTACAATTGAGATATCTTAGACTCATTCTTTGATCAAATATTCTCAACCAAAACAAATATTTTGTTTACTTTATCTCTCATATAGACAGCAGAACGAAGAGACATACTGGTAAAGCGAAGAACGATACATATAAATGAAAACCGATTGTTTGGGGTGACATCTCATAATTCTTTATTTTGTCATTTTACAGATGAATAGATCTATTTTAGATTGTTCAAAATATGTTAATAAATCTCGACTAATATTCAAATGTTTTGCCCATAATCGGTTTGTATTAGAATGTCTTGATAGTTGAAAATAGTTACTATTTATTTTTGGTTTTATTTAGCTCTGAAACATCAGCAGTGGTACTTGCTGAAGATGTATTTGAATCAAAAAATGAACCAACTAATCGTTGTTTGATTATTACACATGGATTATTTGGCTCTAAAACCAATTGGCGTTCATTAGCAAAAGCATTCAGCGAACGTGGTCGATTAAAGGTAATTATGCACAATCATGTATACAAGAATAAAATCAAAAAATGTCCGTTATTCAGGTTGTTACTGTCGATCTTCGAAATCATGGTGATTCACCTCATACAGAGTCTATGACTTATGATGATATGGCCAATGATCTACTTGAAGTAGTAAAAAAATATAAAACGGCACAAACTATTCTTATGGGCCACAGTATGGGAGGAAAAGCGGCAATGATGGTCGCACTTAAACAAGTAAATAAAAACGGCTATTAATAATAATTACAAATGAACGTATATGTAAATTTATTTAGCCTACATTAATACAAAAACTTATTGTAGTTGACATTGCTCCACACACGAGTGCATCAGTTGATGAAATACCGAATTATTCAAAAATATTACTCGATAATATGAATTGTATTAATGATGCAAAAAATACTTTACAAGCTCGAAAAAAAATGGATTTAATATTGCAAGAATCTGCTGAATCGTTGAAAAAAGTAAAGAATAGTGATGAACAATACAATAGATACAAAAGTAGTATCTAATCCAGTAGCGTATCCAGGATCTTTTCAAGGAGGGGTCCAACATTTTTTTTAGGAAGGTTTAGAGTAAAAAGAAGACTAAATAAACACATGTCGCTGACAGCTGATATGTTATTCTATTCTTTCCAGTGCAAGTTAACTTTGTGAGGGAGAAGCCTGTGTCCCCCTCGACTTCTCACTTGGCTACGCCACTGATCTAATCTATATTAATTTTAGAATAAAGGTATCCGAGATTTTTTGTTAACATTAATAACACAAGATTCTAATGGAAAATTTGTGTGGCGTGCTAATTTACCAGTAATTAATAAATATATAAATGATATAATGGAATTTCCATCAATGAAAAATCAACAATCAATCGATAATTTGAAAACAGTTTTTGTTTCTGGTGAAAAATCAAATTATATTAGGTAAATAATTATCGAATAATAAAGAGTCTAAAAAATATCTTATTACTGGTCTTATTTTTAGTGCCGAGTCTCTACCAATTATTAACAAATTATTTCCACAAAATAAACTGATAAAAGTTGCTAACGCTGGACATTGGGTACATTCCGAAAACCCAAATGAATTTATTAGACTTGTTTTACCTGAAATACTTGATACATAATATATTTTAGTCATTTTTTGCTTTTAATCGTGCAGAAACATCTACTTTTATCTTGATTAGGTTCATATCACACGTACAACCCAAAGATTAGAGAGACAAATAATTATAGTTCTGATTAACCACTTTAATTCTAAAAATAAAAATAATTATTTCTGCTAAAAGGATAGAAATATCTGTTATTATTATGCACTCGTACTTCCATTCATTAATTAATTTTGATGAACGTTGTAAGTGTAACATAACATTATCTCTTAGATTTGTACTGTATAATGCGCATATGGAGCTTCACTTGCGCCCGTTGCATTTTAGTGTGTCTCATTTGGATGCAACTGACTCATCTGGGTGCTTTCTCATTTAAGTGCATTTTATTTTAATGCATCTTATTTGGATGCGTTTTCAATTATACAATTAATTCTTGAAAATATTTTGAAACTTTTGAACCGTTTCTGTCACCACTGTTTGTTATTAATTCTTAGTGGTTAGTAATCTTTTATTTTAATTTCAAAAATAATCTAGCTTACAATATTTTCGAACAGCTTCATCATCAACATACTCTTGCTGCAAACCGATATTTTGAAGATTACGACATAATGTGTGACTAAAATCGAAAGGTTTATCTTATCTGAACTTGTAAGAAATTTTCTCCTGTGAACAACTTTCCGTATTTATCCGAAATTTCGTAACAATGTTGGCGTCAGTGGTTCATTTTTATTTCCTTTATGTGGATATAATACAGGCCGGAGACTTTCAAAATTCAGTAGTGCAGCTGCTATTTGTGAATCAGTGATAGCTTGGCTAGATGCTTCAAGCAGCGTATGGAAGTGGTTCTTTAAGAAGAAATGCGTTTACAATAATATAAGCTTCTCTGTTATAATAATAAGAATTATTCACTCAAATCTAGTTTTGCATAGTCTTTAAGAGTGTTAAGGCGAGCGGGACAACCATATTCTCGGCATTTCCATAAGATCGATTCTTTTTGATTGGGTACTATATCCTTGAAATTAAGCTGATGGTTTATCACGGCCTATTTCGGATATTTCAACTTTAGTCATATTTTGACTCAAAACAGAATATTGGACGATGTAAAAAGAAACAGTGACTGCTATACGAACTCTGTTGAACGCATATTAAAAGAAAAGTTCTTCGTTTGCAGAACATGTGCCGTATTTGAATTCCAAACAAAAGGAAAGTAAACACGTGTCTACGTGCATATATTCTCCATGCATTTTTCAAATTGATGGATTTGAAAGTGTCCGAGTCAAATTAAGCTGCACGTTGCCTCAGACAATGCATAACGGTTTAGAAAATCTGTGAACATAGACATGTGTTTACTCTCCTTTTGTTTAGAATTCAAATACGGCACATGTATCATGTGAACGAAGAACTTTCTTTTAATATGCGTACAAAAGAGTTCTGATTCGTATAGCAATCACCGTTTCTTTTTACATCCCAAGTCGGGCGATACGGCAGTTGTACGCGTACATCACGTACGCTTGACGTCCATCACGGTTGGTACGCGTAATGAACGTATATGCACGATGCCCGTACCGAGCGTGACATGATTTTCTCTCTCTACCGTTCCATAGTAACATGTTTATCTGACGTCTATGATAAACCTGTAAAAATGGTACACGGTGCGCATTATACGCATGACATGCATTTTGTACAGTAAATACGCATGATGCACGCATACGTTACGTGCTCGTTGTATCCAGAGCGTGACATGCGCGTACGACGGATGTACGGACCGACCTGGGATCGTCAAATCTTCCGCTTTGAGTCATTGAAACAAATATGTGATGTTTTTCAGTTCCATTCTAATACATGGCTAAATAGTTACAAAATTCGAGTTGCATGTGAAAACTGATCTGTTTTTTCATAATGAATGATGAATCAGTGTGGATTTCAGAATTGTCGCTTCTGGTTTGAAGTTAAACAATATTCTGCGATACGGATATCAGTTTCTATTAGAAGCAAATGTCAAAACTGATATCCGTTTGTAAGCTACGAATTTTCTTTAGAGAGCACCAGTAATGTTTGATTACTTGCTTTGTTCGTAATCTCGGACGATGTTTTCATAAAACGTTCATTACCAGCAGTGAAATCATGAAAATATTGTACTTTGGATTGCTTCTAAACTACCGGTTAGTATAAAATAGATAGAGAAACTTCAGGTTTTGTTCTCTTAAACGCGTGCCGCATTGAATAGAATACAAACACAAATGTCCAATTCATTCGTGACTCATGAATGAACCTTTTGTAACATTAAATTTCTTTTTATTCATTCAATAGAAGAAACACATTCGAAAAAAAAACGAGCTCGAAAAAAATTAACAAGAAAGAAAGATTCTATATCAGACAAATATTAACAAATTCACATTTTTAAAAAAAATATTTTTTATTATACAAAAAATATAAATAACAAGCACAAAAATGCTCAAATTTCACTGTTGAAACATTTCATTTGTCCCCAATTTTGTCCAACTTTAATTTTAACAGGAAGTTCTAAATCAAGACGATTTAATAACATATCCGACTGAATGATACCAATTATTTTAGTTAAATGTTGTTCGTCAATTTCAAATAATAATTCATCATGTAATTGTAATATCAAATAGTAAGGTGGAGAAATTTGAGCTAGCAAAACAAAACAGTATAATATTTTTTTTTCATATTGAAATTAAAAAAGTAAACATTCATACATTTTACATCAAACGGATATTCTCGATCGAGTGAATGTGTTAAACGTTGCATAGCCATTTTCATCACATCACATGCTGAAGATTGAATAACAAAATTGACTGCTTGACGCTCAATCTACATAAAAATCAACATCAGACAAATTAAGAGACGTTCAAAAAAATTAATTTCACATACACGAGCTTTATATTGTATACTGGATGATTTAAAACAATCAAACAACATTTTTCGACCAAATAAACTTTTAACTTCACCAATCAAATGTAATTGAATTTTTAAATCATCAAGATATTTTTTCATAACTAAAATTGACAATATTATTCATTAAACTTGGATAAAAATTGATCTAAAATTTAAATACTAACCAGGAAATGTTTGATAAAAGTTTTCTATGAATGTTTCAGCATCATTTTGAGTCATGTTTGCTTCTTTAGCAAATGTCTCAGTAGACATTCCGTACACAATTCCATAGCAAATCTAAAATTGACAAACAAATACCGATAAATCGTTTTTGGTACCTATTTAGAACAATATTCACTTATACCTGTTTTGCATTTTGACGTTCATCTTCTGTTACCGAAATTATAGATTTGTTTAATAAATGAGAAGCCAATGACATGAAAAAATCGAATTTCGGATCATTCAAACGTTCTTGTAATTTTATATCGACAGATAAATGTGCCAATATTCTCAGTTCGAGCTGTGAATAATCTATGGATACTAATTTAAAACCTAAAACAAAACATTTTCATTTAGACTAATTATGTAAAAGATATTTTTTTTTTCTTTTTTTTCTCTTACCATCTCTTGCCACAATCATTTTTCGAAGTTCAACCGTATTATTTTCATTCAATGATTTAATTGAAAATGTTTTCGGTACATGTTGTAACGGTGGATTAGTAACCGTCATTCGTCCAGTTGATGTTAAAAAATTACATTTATAATGGAGACATTGATATTGTTGATGTTGCTGTTCATTTTGAAAACGAAGTGTTGGTTTCATTGCATCATTAAAATACTAAATATAGGATAGAGAATAAAATAATTATTAGGAAAAACATAAATAAAAAAAATATTTCACTTGTTCAAATACATCGATACATCGTTCGAGTGCGCTTTTGATTTGACGATGTTCATTAATTATTTGCGGTAATGGATGATATAATGCTAATATATTTAAATATCTCTTTTTTGTTGATAATCGACCGCTAGCCGTTCTTTGTTCAGGAAGATTTAATTCACCATAAAGAATCTTTTTTAAAGAGAATAGTAACAATAGAAAAAGAATTTATTTCAATGATAACGGGTGTTACAGAAAGAATGGCGTAGGTTTTATTTTCAGTTTTTCTCCTCTCCTTTTGAACTCACAGAGCTCATCTTATTACCAAATGATTCTCCATTCATTTTTCTAGAAAATGGTGTATAGAAGATGATCATAACGTTTGAGACGCTGCGCTGCCTTAACTGAAAAAACATCGAAATGTTCGAAAAAATTTAAAATTTAAATTTTTAATTCTGGAACACTCGTTAATAATTAATTTACTTTTAAAAGATCTTTACGACAATGAAATTTAAAACGACGTTTTAATAAACGAAATGCATGCATTTCTAATTGATTCAACAATTTCTAAACAAGAAAATAAAAAAAGTAATTATTTCATTAATTAAAAGAATAAAAGACAAACCAATAAATGTTCTCGTTCATCGAATAAATAGTCACGTTTTAAAAGAATTCCATTTAATAACATATTTAATATTATATTTAATGATGGCATTTCGATACGTTTATAGTACATCCATAATTGTGATTGACGTAAACGAGTTTCTAAGTTCGTTACAAGTGATAAACAAAACAAAGTTTCACATGCTACTTCTTTACAGTCAGAAATATTTACATTATCATTTTCTGCAATATTTGAAAATGTTTCTAGATGAAAAAAGAAGATAATGAGTGAAATCTAACCATAGATTTCATCATATTTACCATCAACATCAACAAATGATATATTGTCTTGCGTCCACTGTCGTAAACGATCGTTTGAAATGAGATTTTGTGTTAACCATGCACAAATTTGTATATCAATTAGTAATGCTAAAAATTAATATAAATTTCTTGAAATTCTTTTCATTCAACATCACAAAGCAGTTAGAAGGAATTTTTCGACAGATAATACTCATACCATTAAAATATTAGAGGATTTTTCACTAAGATAGAATTATACGATCTACCCGGTTAACTTTTTCATAAATGTGCTGCTTTTTCCAACATCACAGTGCTTCAGAGACAGTTTCTACCACAGCGCTGAGTCTCATTTTAAAGAGTAAACATTTTTCTTTCAAGTGATGAGAAAAGAAATATTGATAGTTTCTCTCGTGTTGTATACAAGCTTCAAACTGTATACTTCACTAGCACGATATAGGCTCCATTTAGCGATCTCAAATCTGTAAGTCTATAAATTATCAGGAATTATCTAAAAAATGTTTGCTCTTTAAAATAAGATGTCTCCGAACTCTGTATGAACTTTCGTCACCACAATACAGCACGATCAATGTGAAGAAAACATAGTGGATTTACGCGAACAAGCCGAAAAGTTTTCAATGAAAAACTTAAGAGAACTGTTTAAATCATTTACCAGAACATCGTGGTAGAGCTAAATATGAGCACAACATAAACATTGTATTTAAACAACTGAATGAAATTAACTTTGTTTGATCATTCAATAGTGCTCGTTTCACGTACATCAATGCTGACATTTTATGTATGTTATAAACTGAAATAGAAAAAAATGGAAAAATTATATCATATCAATTTAGAGACAAAACAGACAAACATTGTTCATCTTGTTCAATCGATATAATGTAGATTTTATGGATACTCCATGCACAAGCAACATAATACAATTTCAATTCATTTTCTTGATTTATACAAAAATTACTCGTATCTAAATAGTACAGAATGATTATTCAGTCTCTTTTGTGATTGTCGGATATGTCTTACTGTTTAGAATTCGATGCGTTTTTGTTAAACAAGCAATGGAAAATGTTGTTTTGGTTTCAATTAATGATGCAAATCTTGAACAAAGTTTTTGCATTTTTTTTCCATTTTTATCGAAATCATCAATGTAACAGTTTCGAATACGGATTGATTTATCCTTAACAAGATCGGAAAAATCAATAGATTCTTGTTGTTTCATGTATGATATAAGTTGTATGTCAACTTTTTCAACCAAATCAATTGTTATTCCTTCTTCTTCTTCATCATCATCATCGCTTGAATCAGATGTATTATCGTCTGCTTGTGTTTGTTCTAAAAATAAAATCTTTTTTGCTTCACTTTTTATCTGAATAATTTTCCATTTTCGATCTATATTTTTAACTTTGGTCTTAATACATGTACCTTTCTTTTGAACAACAATTTTAAATCCAGAATCGTTCAATGCATCTTTAACTAATGATTTTGCTTCATTGAGTATTTCCACTGCTGCCTGAGAATTTGTTAGTGGCGCACGACCTAAAGGAGAAAAAATATATTTGACTTTAATAAAGTTGAATGTCAAAAAATATTCATTCATACCAGGCACAAATATGCACTGATAGTTTCGACTCTGACCAATATTTTCATCTAAATATTTTTGGGCGAGACTAAAATAAAACAAGAAAAACTTTATCTAAAGGCTGACGGTCATGTGTACTTACGTTTGAAATGGTATAGATTTTTGTAATATTTTCTCTATAACATTAACATCAGCATTAGCAATTGACATGACAGTTTTAAAATTATTTTCATAAAAATATCGTGCACGAAGTCCTGTAAAGAAAAACAAAAATAATTGTAGATAATACAAAACATTTATTACCACCACTACGATCACAATACGTTCTTAATCACGACTAATTTCCAGTGTAATCTCACAATCTTAATCGTGATGAAAGTTAAGCATGATTAATCTTCGCTAGTCTCAATTAACACTAAACGTGATTAAGAATTTTTATAGAATTAAAGACTAAAACTCGAAAATTTTAGTTGAACGCATCATTGAACAATTTTTACAGATCAATCTCAAGAAATTACTGATTTCTTTGAATTTGTTACACGGATTGTTCAGTGTTTGTTAAGAAACTTATCATAGAAAGTAATAAGAGCAACATACTCTTGAACGAAAAACGTTTTTGAAATAGCGTAAAAATTTCAAAGTGTTAATGTTCAACATCGATCTATTTTCAATTGCGTATCAAGATATCTATACCCTCATTGATCATACTGCGCTTACACCGCACTCTTAATCGCAAGCCAGACCAAAATTTTGAGACTACACTAAGAAATTCTTCATTGTGATTATATTTAATCGCTATTAAAAGTGTAGTGTAACCGTAGTGAGCTACCAACCATTTATTAATGATATTCGAACTAAATCACATAGCTGTTCACGAACACCAAAATTGATTCTTGCTTGGAAACCGCTTAATAAACGTTTCAAATTTGCCCAACCCAAACGATCACAAAATGTTTCAACAATGCCGGTAAACGCAGCTGTTGCTTGCTGTAAACTTTGAATAAAACCTTTTGTTATCATATATTTATTTATTAATTTATTCATCGGTATTTCTAATAATAAATCATTTAATATCAAAGCAATATAAAATCGTGCATAACGATAACAATCTTGACTTTCATCGTATTCACGTTTGTCTAATTTATGACCAGCTGCTTTTTTAAACAAAGCATTTTCATTAATACCAATTGTTTTTCCCACACATTGTAGATCAACAGACATTCTCTCCCATATTTCATGATAATTTTTCCATTCAAGAGTGCCAAGTTGTTGAACAAGATTGAATGGTATGATCTAATAGGCAAGATTAAATATCATGATGAAACGTATAAATTGTCATGATCTTAGAATGAAACCTACCAAATATAATATATGTAAATCATTTTCTAATACGAAAGATCTTTGAGCTTTATTAAGTTCACTCAATAATACAAGTGCATTATCTGGACTAAGAGAAGAATTAATACATGCATAAGCCAATTGTGTTGGTTCATATCGAACTTGTTTAATTTGTTTATCGTTTATAACAACATCATCAATTTCCATTGAACCGTATTCCTTTTGTTCATCATTATTAATATTTTTTACAATAACAAATTCATATTGTACCAACCATTCTAAACATGTGTCAACAATTGTTTTCATTTGATTATTGTCTTTTGTGTTGTCTTCTGTCAAACATGAATAATAAAATGTACATTTCATATAAGATATTATTTCACATGCACTGTTCGCTTTCGAACTTGTTATTATTTCTAATAAAGCACGTTTTAAACTTGTTTTATGTTCATGATTATAGAAACAACTTCGAATTGGGACCATTGCTTGTTTCATTAAAGATTGAACATTTAATACTTCTTCTTTTTTACATATAATTATACTTTCACCTAAATAAAAAAATATACCATTCTACTGAAACATAAAACCTCTTCAACATTACAGCAAAGTATCTTACGTCTTCTATAAGAAAAATCAACGTACTCCACAAGAGCACATGCAAAAAACAGTTCAATCATTAGTGATTATTTATCAACTTTTAACGTCTGTTAATATGCAATGGTACAGTTAAATTTGTAGTAATAAATTGTTAAAAAAAGTTAGTTACCACTATCATCTAGTCCTTTTCTTCCCGCTCGTCCAATCATTTGTTTATATGCTCCAACGTCTATCACTTTTCCATTAATTCCCAGTGGACTTCTTATAATAACTCGACGTGCCGGAAGATTAACACCGTTTGCCAATGTACTTGTACACACAATTATTCGAATTATATTTGATCGATATCCATTTTCAATTATTTCACGTTCATCCATGGTTAATCCCGCATGGTGAAAAGCCACACCCATTATAATTGTTTTGGCTAATATTTTATCAAGACCAGCTAAAGAAAACATTGTGAAAAATGGAGTATTCAAAAGATGAAAGTCTATAGTAAACTTCAAAATATATGTTCATCACACCTGGTGTACGTTTTAATTGTTCAAAAATATCAGATAATTGTTCCGTGTCAAATGGATTTTTTTGTAAGTTATGTGTATATATAACATTGTAAAAATTTTTTGCTAATAATGTTGCTAATGTTTCACACCATGCTTTTGTTGTACAAAATATCAATACACTATGTTTATCTTTTATAATTTCCCAGCACAATTGTGATACTTGTTCAGTATCATCTTTATCAAGAATTTGAGATGATTGAAGACTTCTGAGACGAACCATATCAGCATCGTATAAATTATTTCCAAATTTGATATATTCGATCAATGGCACTGGACGATATGTTGTTTCATAATAATCAGCATTTAACCATCGAGCTACGGTCGGCAAATTTGGAATTGTTGCGCTCATACCAACAATTCTGATAATATTGCTAAAACGCCAACAAAAGACAGTCTGGTTAACTCATTTAATAAAGATACAACCAACTTTACCTTTGAGTTTTTTGTAATGTATTAAAATATATGATTTTTGTTAACAATAATTCAAGAAGATAACCACGTTGTGGATCGCTAAGCCAGTGTAATTCATCGACAATAATCATACCTACATATAAGGGAAATTGCAAAAAAATTAACATGGTGAAATGAACAATGTTGCGTACCAATTTCATCCAGTTCATTGTTTGCCAATAATCTGTTGACAATTGAATTAGCTTTTTCTATTGTACATATGGCAATCTGGCATTTTGCATACGGCAATTCACCCTGAGCTGATCCAGCATAACAACCAACGTCGAGTGATAACGGTGAAAACAATTCCTTAATAGATAAACAACTATTCTTACTGTTATACATGTGATCAGGGTTTCCGATTGTTCTCAGGAATGGAAGGGCTAAAAAATTTTCTTCGCAGAAAGCGGCTGACGAAAAAAAGTTTTTTAAAATTTTGGCAGAACGCTGCTGGTAGAAAAACGTCATAGGTTTTGCCGGAAACTCGAAAAATGTTTTTAGGGAGGGGCCAACCCCCCCCCCTCCCTCATCGGGAAGCATGTGATAAAATTCATTTTCTTTTATTAGCTTATGATGACAGTTGGTCAGAAATATTGAATAGAATATTATGGAATCATCATACTTCAGATGACGCGCATGATTTATCATCACAGCAATGTTAATCAGTTAGACAACTGAATTAGAAGAAAAATTACTTTGAAATGATTTGATTTTTCTTGTACAATCGAAACAAATGGCTCAATGAATATTGCTTTTTTCTTCTTTTCTAATATTTTCTTCGCCATTAACAGTTCAGATACAAATGTTTTCCCGGCTGATGCCGGAGCAGAGTAAACAAAATTATGTTCAGCTTAAAAAAAAGCTAAGTCAATAAATTGTTCAAAAGGAGAAATATATAGTTTTACCATTAATACTCGCTCTCTCTAGACATTCTCCTTGCCATCCAAATAAACAGGTGATACCTTTTCGTTCATAACAGCGTAATAAACGATCAGGAAGTTTTAATTCAGATAATAATTTGGGTTGTGCTACTTTTACTTCTAAAAACGTCAAACACGTATGAATGAATGAAAGAAGTTTGCCATAATACTTCTGTTCAATGGAAACAAGACAAACCATCAGCGATATTCTTGACTAGAGGTACTAGAGGTATTGCTTTATTGATTTTGTCAGCTTCGGTCATTTCAAAATTTGAATCGCAAACAGCACATAACAAGCTATCACTTAGCTCATCACAGTCAAATACGCCACATTCACTTTTTGGTACAGGCATATCTGAAAATGTAAGGGAATATGCATATATAAATATCTTTTCTCAAGTCCTATAAAGACCCAAATGAAAAAGATTTTTTTATGAGAAAAATTTTAGCGTCTGATTGTGAGTGATGAGTAACTGTAATCTGGTCTGTTGCATATAAGAAAATCAATAATAATATGAGCGGCTTCGACAGACACATTTCTGTAGATGAACAGTTTAGTCAAATATACAATAAAAATCTGCTTAGTTGTTTTCTTCGTTCGCAGAAAAATATTACATTCTCACATACACATTCTTATCACTCTTTTCATACAGTTACAATTTTAGTTTCTATCGATTTTGACAATGATAGATATCTCTTAATTTAGAAAAAAAAATTATTTATGAAAATTTTCAATTTGAAACTCAAATTCTCCAACATTAACAATAATGTGAAAATATTATTTGATTAAATGTGAGAGTATGGAAAATGTAGTATTCATGTAAATGGAAATCAATAACGATTTACTCCTGCTCATTGCTACCTTCTACATAATGGATTTTCTACTGTAACTCTCGACGATTTTCATGTCATCAGTGTTTTTTATAGAAGTTTTTCCCATAGTGAACTTTTCTACTGTGAAATTAGTGTCACAGTGCAAATTTTCAGTTAGAATTTAGAATTTAATCAAAAGTCACTTCATCATGAGATTCACAGTGGAAACTACATTGAATTTCAGTTTTTCATGGTGGATTACAGTGACAAGTACGCTTGTCCACTGTGTTATTAAAAACAATGTTTGTCATTTAATCTTTGTTTTATAGATAAAATCCATATCCAGTAATCGAACTGACTATTGTTCATTACACACAAGTTTTAGGTAGAAATCAAATATCATTGTACACAAAATCAGTGCAGAATTTTACAACGATCAAAAGAAATAGAAAATTGGTTACGATTACAATTGATCACTTCGATTTTTGAGAAAGTTGAAATTTATTATTGAATCATTTCTAGTTGGAAAGTTTTAGAGTATCTCTTGATCTCCCACATGCCAGTTGATGTTTTTTTCTTTTTCAAGAAATAAAACAAAAACGATGGCTGATGTTTTATGAAAGTAGGTTTAATGTGTGAATACAGTTTCATTCGCGGCTGTTTTTATTTGATAAATCAGTCCAATTGAAAAGCATCAAAAAATTTCTTTTCATAAGAACTATTTGTCGCTGGTGGACTGTAGAAATCAAATAATTGTTCTATTTTTGTTGCGACTAATACATATACATGTTTATTACAAAACAATTAGGTATAATAATTACCTATTGTATTAAATATTTAGTTTCACTTAAAGTGAAACTATCAAGCATACAGTTCATCTACACTATACAACAAGCACGACATTAAAACATTAAAATTTTACAAAAAGTTTTTAATTATTAACTAGTGATCGAATAACAACTATTTAACGACAATTCATCCTCATTCCTATTGGTGAGTCGGATACTTTCACTAAATGTTGAAATTGAGCACAAAAAACTATAATAATTAAAGCACAACATAATAGAGAAAAAAATAGAAGAGAAAATATCACGCAAATATCTGCCTCTAACATGAACATAATGATAAGTAGAAAAATATCAATTATTTTTTTTGTTATATTGAGCGTGACAGATAAAAGAGCTTTTCACAAAAATAAACTTTTCTTTGACAATTGTTTTTTGTTCTGTTGTGTAGCCTGTTTTCAGAAATAAGTGTTTCGTCCATTCTTCATCCCTATAACATTATTTGGCATCACGCTGTTGTAATCATTCGTTTTACCAAAAAAAACTTATTATACTTGATAAAATTCACATATGAAAAATAATTTACGTGTGAATAGACTAAAGTTGTCTTGAATTAGCTGAAAACAATAATAAAGCCAATAAATAATAAAAAACCAGAGACTCTCATTTCATTCTGGAAAAACCCTTTTTTTTCTATGACTGTCATTTAATAAGATAATTTTTATCGATTTTTAATGGGGAAAAAAAACACTATTTTGTCGTATGGAAAATATCAAATTGTAAAAACTTTTTTCTTCACTTTACTGTGTAAATTTGTCAAACGCCTTTTCTTTATTCTGGTGTTAAAACTTCTGATTTTTAAGATATATAATGCTTGTTTTCTGAGTTATTGCAGAAACGTATAAAATGATATACTACGCGTTCGAAACTTTTTACAATAGAAGAACAATAATAAAGAAAGAAATATAGAAATCATTTAACTACCGTAAAATGGTGAGAGTAACGCTAATAGAGAGTCATTTCTCAGTACTGTTTCAATAAAATCCTTCTTTTTAATAATACCATCCTCACCACCTGTGAATTGATTTAAAAATTGTTTAATAATTGCTCTTGAAGTTTCATCCTTCTCCTCAGCTCCAAGCATACGTAAAACAGCCTAAAGACAAATAATTGGAAAACAAAAAAATAGAAGAAAACAAATTTTGAATAGAAAACTTGTCAAAAATTCCATACAAATTAAGATGAAATAAATACCTTTTTATTCGGGTGTTTTCTTTTTTTTTCCCGAAAGGCAGATTATATCCAGCACAATTATATTAGAAATATATACAGGGAAAACAAACTTACATTTGCCATTTTTTGTATTTCATCTCCACTTATTTCTCCTAGATTAATAAATAAAACTATTATATCATTCAATATCTGTTCTTTATTTTTCTGTGATTCTATTAACTTACCGTTATTATTATTGTCGTAAAGTCGAAATGTATAATCGATTTTTGATCGAAGATCTCCTTTTGTTGTTAAAATAAATCCTAACATAAATTCATTTATATCTTTAAATAAAAAATTAATTCTATTTTATTTTACAAACTAAATATATAAATAGGATAAATGGAATCACTGTTACCAACTGTGCCACTTTTATCTTCATCAAACACCTTTGTTAATATATCAATAACATGTTCTATTTTAGTTGAATCTAAATCACTTAGATCTTTGTAAATATTAATCATTTGATTTTTAGATAGTTTTCCCTTTGTGGATCGAGTCTAAGCAAGAGATAATACCATTTAAATTTACAATAAAACTCAATGTTAATAAAACAATATTACTTACTGATATTTCTTTATACCACACTTCCAGATCATGCGCGGACATTCCTAAAATTAATATTGATTTTTTTCAATCTATTATTGTTATCTATTTATCTATTATGATTACTGACAACTATCAAGGAAAAAAGGTTTTCTCTTACCCGTTTTTTTCATTAATTGTCCTTTTGTTTCTTCTAATAATGAATCATAGGTTCCACTTTTATTTCCCATAACTATATTTTCTTTTAAACTATTCAATTTTATCTAATGAAATCATTCATTCGAGCTAGTGTAAGTTATTTATAAATTTCTACTCATTAAAAAAAGAAAAGTCTTGAAAAATTTTTGTAGCTCTTTTTTAAAATATTTTTCTACGCAATACTTTGCTTTGTTCGACAGACAAAAACCACGAAGATACCATAATCAAGGATGAAATAAGAGAAAAAGTACTTGCATCTCTTGTTCCTACACAATATTTTTGATCATAACACGGAAAAAAAACATGAAACAGAAACGAAGGTGTGTACAAATTTTTTCTCACTGATGCATAATTTCTTCTTTTCTTTTTGATAAAGAAAGAAATAAGCCTTCCACTCGAACGTTGAGCGAGAGAAAGAAAAGAAGAGGCGTTATTTTATAACAAAACGAAATTAATAAAAAAAAATCTTATTGAGAATATTAGTTAAAAAAAAATATTTTATAAAAATTAAAATCCATTATCACTTTGCAAATGATATATATATCAATTCTGATTATTTTCTTATCATATTTCTTGTCAAAAACAATATCGAAATGAAAGAGCTTGTCAAACTCGAGAATGGATGTTTCTGAGTTGTTATTCTACTTGTTATAACTTTTAATTTATAATGTGAACACATATTTCATTAAAAATTGCGAACATGCCTATGTCTATGCGGTATAATTTACAGTACAGCAATATATATAAGCCAACTAGTTCATTTGTGCTTTCTACATCATGATAAAAACAGGAAAAAGCGCTTGAATTTGAATTCTATAAAATGGATACCTAAACAACTTTTAGATGTTTCTTTTCTTCTTCAGAAATGAAGAGTTGTTTCGGTAGTTGAATAACTAATGTTTTTTATTCAACACAACATACTCAGACTCTGAATTTTCGACGTCTCAACAAATCATTAAGAATGCCGGTTTTGGAACTACTTACAACTACTGAGAAAAATCTTAAGTTAAAGTGCAGAATTTTAACCCTTTACACGCGCTGATCCTCTCCAAGGAGCATTGATGTGATAGGTTTATAAAAAGAATGAATCATTAGCTCAAAAGATAATTTTTTTTCTAAGTTAAGACGATCAATAACTTTACGTTTGATTGAAATAAAAAAGAAAAATTTTACATTTCAGTTCAGTGGATATTTCAGCCGAAGCTATAATAAAAGTGTCTTAGGGTGTAAAGGGTTAAATCATATAGTGTGAGAACTGATGATGAAAAATAATAAATCTTTTATTTTGTGCAATTTTGTTGTCTTGGAAAAACATATAATTGATTGTATAAAAGTTTTAGAACTTCTATAATGTGGAATAGTAAATATCTTAATAGCAGAAACAAAAGGTGAAAAAAAAATAAAAACAGATTCGGAAATCATTTTTTTTGTATCTGAGTTTCTCCAAAACGGTCATTCAAATCAATTGCGTTTTTCTAACGCAAAAAAGTGCACGAACTAATAAGAGACTTTTTTCACTAGTCACCGTTTTCATTTGCAAGAATGGTAGTACTAGTTAGATGGCTATAGAAGTCTGCACGGAAAACGACAGCAGACATTTTGTATCGTGTACAAACAAAGTGTTGCTGAATTTTATTTGACCTAGACGAAAGACTGAAACTCGAGACTAGGATAAACTGCAAGTTAGGTCCTAGTCTCTAGTAGATAATTGTCGGTACCGGTACTTGCGTGGTACCGATATCGAGCGTTCAGTACCAACCATTGGAACTGTACTGGAAGTACCGAACTTTTTTTCATTATCTAAATCTATTTTTGAACTTACAAGAAGCTTTTTCCTCCTTAAATGGCGAAGACTCTCGTTCCTTAATTTTTTTCGTAGGTATCGAACTTTTCAGTACTTTCCCTGATACCCAACCGAAAGTACCGAACCATTCGATACCTAACACCGAAATTTTCGGTACTGCGCGAAAGCAGTACCGGTACCAACAAATACCTAGTCTCTAGTATTATTGTGAGTTTACGTTAATTGTAGAACTATGCGGCTAATTTCTAATTGTAGCGTATCCTGGTTAGTCCGCGGAGTTTAAGATACGTTAAGAGCAAATGTTAGGCTGTTAATCAATGTAAAACGCCAAAAATTTCCGTTAATTGTGAAGTTTTACTACTGAAGTATGTTGTCCATCTGTAGAAAGCCAGCGTTTAGATACACATATTATATATCGATATGACCAATTTTTATCCACGTGGATCCGTTTTGACTAGTGTGTGTTTGATATCATTGAACTGAAGCCTTTCTCTTTCTCTCTCTCTCTTCTGTTAATTTGTGTCGGATTTCGTGTATTATGATTATTGTTCATTCTTTTTGCTAATGATTTTTAATTAATTTTGTTTACCTTCCATAAAAAACCATCACTTTTTTTTTGTTTTAGTGATTAAAGAAAGAAATGATCACACGAAACCGGTTCATAGTACAAGCTTAATCTAATATGTATTTAAAGATTTTCTTTTTTTTCTCTTATATGAGATCATTTAATTTCAAACTATGTTTGCATTCTAATCCATATCTAAAAAAAGAAAAAGGAAAGTTGACTATAACTCTCATTTTGTGATAATTTGAAAAGAATAACAAACAGAATACAATAGAGGCGACGAGAAAGGTTGTTAATCTCTTGCCGATAGAACAATAAAGAATAGTGACGAAATTTTACAACGGAAATGAAAGGCAGGTTATCCATTAAAATTACGGATGTATTTGTCTGTATATAACATCATTAATAATAAGTCAATTATAGAGAATGTGACGTTAACACAAGAAGTTTTGCACATAGGTTTTTTGATTGTTTAGATTTAATAAATCAATGATTAGTACATTAGATTTATAGAATTTAGACATAAAACTTACCATAGTAAATGATAAACTGATGATTTTCAAAATTTTAATAAACAACAATCTATTAAAATTCCTAAAACAAGTCATTATTGCCCTGAAGAATTTCTATGTATTGTTCTTTCTAACATAGTATTTTATTCAAAATATATTTTTGATTTATTACTATTTGAATGGATCAATGAATTATCTATCTATTCATCAGAGATAGTTAACTTATTCTTTCTATTTTACTATTCTAAGTTCTCTGGACTATACTATAGTGATCTAGTCTCTTTTCTTCTCACACGTTTTATTTCCTTTTGTAAAAGATACACTTAACATAGTTAAATCAATCTGTTAGTGTGTCAAGCTAATTTTAGTTTTTTTACTTAAAAAGCATTATTTTGATCTCATCGATATATGGTGTGTGAGATTGAACATAATAGTTACAAGTAAGAAGGCAGGAAATCACTAGCACCATTCGGTTAGAGAAAGATTTATATGTGTGTGCGTGTATGCGTGAAACTGAATGAAGGAAAAATGCATGGTGTGCTTTTAATATTCCAGTAATTTAGTCCTTAACCATTAGTGATTTTATTGTACAATTTCAACGTAATAGACGCTTATTATACTCTAAATTTCAAGAATATTGTGATACAATATCTAAAATAGTTTGAATTTTCTTAATTCAAATGTAAAAAAAAAGTTTAAAGTGTACAACATTAATAATGAGCAATTGGCTTTTCCACACGAGTGGATGAATGAAAATGTGATACAAGGATAGAAAAACGTTTTCTTTTACAAACGGAAACATATATACATATGTATCCGCGTGAATTTACTAATCTTCTAGATAGTACCAAGGACATTTATTTTTTCTCTTCTTTTTTAGTTTTTTTTACGTAATCTTTCCATCACAAATCGTGTTAACAAATCTACCTTCGCGCACAATCTCGTTCATTCATAATCGAATTATATTCGATTTATTCGAGTATTAATTTCTCTATCTATTCTTTCATAGCTAATAGCAATTCCGTTAACAATCAAGAAAATACGAAACAAGAAAGATGTATGTATTAACACATCGTATATAATTATGTTTAGATATGTGTGATGTTATTACTATTACCGGAAGTAGTCCACGGATGTGTTCAGGTGTATACAACGAGAAAGAGACTGTTTATTTCTACAATTAGAGAATAAGTCAGAAAAATTTTTTATTGGCATTATGTAACACAACAAGAAGAAAAAATTGTTTACAGATGAACAAGTTAGTAATTGTGTAGAAAGAGAGATGGAATGAGTATATCAAGATTGATACTCTTTCCACTATATACACTCACAACTATATAGAAACTGTAAGCTGTGTATCAAAAGACAAATCATAATAAAAGCAAAATTACACCTAACTATTAAATGTATGTACATCTAACTATTAATGGTAATATGTTTTTTAGCTGAAAATTATTTTCAAGTTTCAGGTATTCTACTGTAGAATGTTTGAAATACGTTTTTTTATCTTTTTTATTAAGTTTTGAATTTGATTTTATGATTATCATTTGTTTAATACAAACGAACGATGGATACATGTCCTTAGAACACACACTTTGTATTCTATCATAATTTTATTTTTTATTTTAAACAATACTTGATAGAATATATTGAACATTCTCGTTACATAAGCTTGTAAAAGACAGTTTTATAAGTTTTACTACTATGAGTTTTGTGTGTGTGTATGTGTGTGTGTGTGTGTGTGTGTGCTTCGTTTAACTTCCTAAAACACTTTAATAATATTCGATTAAACTGACGTGTCTGAAGTATATATCGGAAATGAACAAAGCAGCATTCATTTTTTTCCTCTTCATCCAAAATAACAAAAAATGAAATTTAATTATATACATTCTTTTTTTATTTGGCTTCTATAACAGTATTAAAACAAGAAATAATAAAAATCTTCAATTTTTTTTACGATATCAATCACAACAGTGTACTACATATACTTGTTTTTGTATATACTTATTAATTTCTTCTATTGATAATGATACTAATAAGAGATACATTAGAATTATGATATCTTATTTCTATAATAATTGACATGAGACATAATGAAAATATGAAACTTCAAGTAGTTTATGATATACAATAATTAGTGTCAAATGTTGAACATCTTGACTTGAACAACAGATAAACATAATAACAAGAATAAAAAGCAATATAACATTTAGATTTTATAGATTAAACACAAAATAATTCTTTATAAGAGTTATGTTTTAATGCCATTTGATCTATTAGACAATAGTATCTATTTAATTCAAATCAAAGTTAAATATCTAAAATTTATACGACCGACTTAATTATCATTTTCAAACAACAGTGTCTTCATTATAATTAACATAGATTGAATATTTCCGTATTTGACTTCCGAAAATATGATCGATCGATCGATCAAAGTTTATATATATATATATGTACTATTTAGAAAATATTGATAAGTCTACGCGTCAAATGAATAATGACAACTCGAATAAATAAAGCTGTACCTCTATCATAAATTCTTGCGCAATTATTCAATGTTCAATAAATAAAAATGTAACAAATGTCTCTAGACAATTTGTCTCTCTTCTGATATGATTGTATGTGTATGTGTGTGATGTTCTTGTTAATTGAATTCAATTAAGAGCAACAGTTTATTAATAGAAAAATTGATTTCTTTTAACTACACAAGAGATTATTGTTAACAATCATTGATTAATTGTACGCACATTCCGGCACCGGTCATCATTCGATCAAAATAAACTGATGGATCTATTATTTCATTTTAATATATATGTGTGTGTAGAATTCACACACAATCATGTTCAGTTAAAAATCACTTTGTTAGAAAAGAAAGAACGAATAATAAAAATCTTTCTATGCGCCTATATATGTATAATCTCATGGATCATTAGAGTTTAGACAAGCGATTATTAAGTAAAACAAGCATGAATGAAAATTTTTTTCAACATTGACACCATTAACTTGTTGCTTTTTTAAACATATACTTTTCTTTCTTCTCATTATCATTATTACAATTTTATTTAGTTTGAAGTATGATAAATTAATTAAGTTTTTATAAAAATTATTATTTATCTGTGTATATTGCCAAATTATGTTATTTATCACACTTATAATTTAACGTGTCTGTTTAAACCAAATATAGAAATGGTCAGTCAACCGATTATCGAAATTAAATTCACTGTAGAAATTAATCGGTTTAAAACTTCACAGATAGTTTTTCCATAGGGTAACTTTAATAGATTTAAAAAGATTTTACTCAATCTTACATTATGAGATTTCTTAGTTAATGAACATAAACCATACTTAAATTGAAATTAAAATCATGTTTCTAAAGATTATCCAACAATTTGAATTAGATTAAACGCAATTTGATACTTCTAATAACTAATCTATGCGAAAAATAGTCACTCGCCTCCCTCCGCTCATCTTGCACGCAATCTCACTCCAGACACTGATGTTAATGATGACCGCCTGAAGTCTTGAAAGAAGAAAAGAAAGAGAGTTTACCTAAAAATTGACAAACTTTCAAACTATTTCCATCTGAACATTGCTGCTGTGTGTTGTTCTCTTGTACAAATATTGTTTCTTTTTCTCTTTTTTCTTGTACAATTACGTAGTATAGAGCGAAAGATACAAATAATAACTACAGTTTTGTTGGTGACGACTCTCATTTGTTCTTCATCTTCGAAAATATCCAAGTGTCCTAGTTCTATAAGAGAGATGTTGCAAGAAAAAAAAAAGAACAGAACGAAGAATTTGTCTTCTTCTTCTCTGTTTCTCTCTGTTGATTATATACGAACGAACGTTCAAACGAAGAAAAAATTTTGATTCATAGTTGTTCATTAAAAATGAATTAAAAAATCACTAATCATTGCTTTTAATATTTGCGAATATTTTTTCATTTACTATTTTTGGCAGTTAACATTAAGAAAGGTTGACGTTTTTGATATGCAACATTTCTTAGAGATATATCAATAAATAAACGCATATATAATGAGAGATAAGAGTGAAGAAAGAGAAAGAAGAATGGGATGGGATATATACTCATCATCATCTCATTAGTAAATATGTTCAATTATCGTTCATGTAAAATATACACGATCATTTTTCATCAATTGAAATCGTCTTCATTGGTAAGTAGCGGGAGTTTTTCTTAAAGAAATTCGTCATGTTCTAAAAAATTTTACAAGAATAAAGAATAATTTTCAGTTTCATAGACACTTTTTATCTATACTTGAGAGATTGACTAAGTTTCAAGAATCGTGTAAAGTACGAAAATTTTGCCCTTATAATTCTAGAAAATCGATAATTATCTTTATAAAAAATAATTTTCCCAATTTTTCTTCTTTTTCTCATAATTTAATTGCCGTTAGAAATTCGAGTAAATTTCCATTCACTAAAAATATATTCAACTTCTCATCTATTTTTCCTAAATTTTTCTATCACAATCTTTATAAAACAAAATGAGGTGTAACGTTATGTTGTACTATTAAAATATTACATATTTTGAGAAAATTCTGTAAGTTGAATGTAATCTACCACTTCCCGTTGCATGAGTAGAATGTGGTTTTGAACTTTAGACATTAATGCATGAAAATCATGCATACAATAGAATTAGCTCTAGAACAACATATTTACACTAGATACTTGTTTAGTTAATCTAGAACTTTATGTCGTTTTTGACGATGTAGACATATTCAACAATGAGGGCATATTCTGAGAAAACACACTATGTATTAATTGTACAACTGATTAAATTTTCAATTCCATTTTCTAGTTTTCAAAAATTTAGTTTGTCTTCGTTGATCACATACATGCCTTAAAGCTATTTACATACATAAACAATAGTGAGAATGAGGGAGAGACAAAAATAAGAGTGTGGAGTTGATTAAAAAATAATATAGACACGTATAAACATATGGTGATACACTGAAGGCGAAAAAGAATTTAAAACGTAATAATAAATGATAGAAGCGTTTCTACAGGAGTTGCAGTATCAGCATCACTTCTATTATAATCGACTTGTGTGCATTTATGTTAAATGATAATTTAACTATCGAAGCATAAGAAGAAAAAATTATCTTCAATTTCTTGTTAATGATGAAAATGTTTCTTTTTCTTCTTCAAGGACATTATACTCAAAAACTTAGAAGTGAAATCTGAATGAGGTGTTAAGGGAGAGAAAAAAATACTTTTGAGTTGTTAGTGTAAAATTGCATTAGATAGATTTTCTTTCATCATCATCATTCAGCATGATTTACCGGAGTTTGTTTGTTTCCATATCTATGTCGAGTAAAACAATAAAAAAAAGGAAGGAAAATGAGATGACATAATCATTTTTTTGATAGATATGTGATAAGAGCTTATTAACAATCATTTTGAACTTTAAAAAATGTCAATTTATGATTATTGTTTCAAGAACGCTCTGTTTTAGTGGAAAAAGCATCTTCAGTTGTTATGTTTTGTGACTAGTTCGAGTGGTCATCAAAGATTAAAAAAAAGCGATATTCTAATAATGTGTACTCTATCAGAGTAAAGTGTTGCAAAAGATATTCCTAACCTTTTTCTTCGAATACCAATCCCTATCTAACCGTCATACGACTTATTCATAAATCGAGATTTTTATGCTGTTGAAGGCGATAAAGTACAGGAAATAGTACTGGGTAATTGTCTTCATAATACCACGTCTAACGTTTATGTTCAGGAAAATGAGTAACTTCTATATAGTCAATGTTTAAATTGAATTTTTGTATCTTTCTTCCTCTCTATTTGCTCCTTGTAATACAACAAATATATTATAAAACAAATATATTTATATAATAATATTTTATCAATATGCTCTTGTTAAACTAACCTGTTTTTACACAATATTCATTCATTATTAAATTTCTCTTCGGCAACATGTTTTAACAAGCAGATATTTATGGTATCATTATTCCATCAGTCGCTTTCAAGCAGCCAATCAAGAGTCATAGTACTATCCAATTAGACATACATATCTTACGTATATTTCATGTCTATATAATTTCTTATAAAAATGATCACACCGGTTATTAACCACATGGTAAATAACGTAGGTTTCTTGGCTAATATGATAACATGCAATCGTGTGTGACTATTATATTCAGTAATGTAAATGAGAGAAAGAGAATGCTAAGTAGTAATTTGATTCCAAGCAGAACTAAAAGTCAATTGCATATTGTAGAAATCGTTGATGAACATATATAGTATATAGTAGCAATTTATTGCTGAAATTCACTTGATGAAAACTTCAAGATCAAAAGCACTTTGTTTTGGAAAGAAATATTGTGTATAAATAGAATGTTGTCTATATCATAATCTTTTGTAAAATCGATTTGGTTATTGGACTTGTAGACGACTTAACAATCCTATCTATCTAATTATATCAAATTTTAAAGTTTTTTGTAATGATCCAATATCAATTGTAAACGGCCAGTTATAAAGAATGTATTCTAAGGCTTTATTATACACTGTTCATAGCGAAGGACAATGTATATATTTTACTGGTTTCTCTTCTAGATAAACATATGTTATGTAAAAAAAACTAAACTATCGGCATGGTAGATGTTAATTAAACAAGATTTATTTTCTTCTTCTGTTTTGACTGGACTAGGGCGACGGTTAACATAAAGAAAAAGTGTCTACTACTATGCATAATTTATTGATCGTCTTGTTTTTGTTAATTACGTTTATTTCATTCCATCAGTCTGTTGTTACAACATCTATCTATAATTGTAAAGATATATGTGATTTGAATGTTTATGTACACGAAAATGCACCTGTTGAAAATTTAAAATGGAATTTAATAGATTTACTGAAACAACGTGTTAATACAACAAATTATTTTGATCAATTACAATTTTCATTATCAACAACATCAAAAACAACAACAGCAACTTATTTTCAATTATCATCATCGATATTATCCTACAATCATTCTCAATTAGATCGTGAAGAATTTTGTAAACTAAATTTATGTTCGTATGAACAATATCAATGTGATTTGTCATTGAGTATATTTACTCAAACATCATTTATTGTCATATTTCAATTAATTATTCAAGATCAAAATGATATTGTACCTATATTTGATCAATCAAATATTGATATTGTTATACGAGAAAATTTACAACCATTTTATCATTATCAATTGCCCACAGCTCGTGATCTTGATTCTAATATGTACAATATTGACAAATATTCGTTTGTTAATAATGAATTTAATCATATATTTGAATTAATTTATTCTAATAATGAATTGAATTTAAAAGTACTAAAAACACTTGATTGTGAACAACGTTCATCTTATCAATTAAAAATTATTGCACAAGATAAAGGTGGACAAAAATCAAATATATTATCGTGTAATGTAACTGTTGGAGATTTTAATGAATTTCAACCAAAATTTCAACAGCATTCATATAATAAATATATAAATGAGAGTTTCCTTGTTAATGATACAGTGATGATAGTTAGTGCAACTGACGATGATTGTTATGATAAAATTATTATTTATTCACTAATATCGGATTCTATTGTCGCATTACCATTTAGAATTAATTCAAAAACAGGCGAAATTATGTTAACACGTTCAGTAGATTATGAACAACAAACAACATATCGTTTTCGTATTAAAGCAGCAAATCAAGATGGAATAACAAATAGTATTGTTCCAGTAACAATACAAGTACTAGACGGTAAGTAAATTGAAATTGTCAACTTTTTTTTCTTAATATTTTTATTTAATTTATAAATTTTAGTCAATGATAATGAACCACGAATTTACACTAATATATTAGCTAATTACAAGATAATAAACAGAAAAGAGATTGATAATGATAATGTAGAATCAATTATTGTTGATGAAAATATTAGTATTGGTCAAGTTATCGGAACAATTCTGGTTAAAGATGATGATAGTATGAAGATAAACAAACAATTGACTATTAGTCTTTTATCATGTTTACCATTAACAATGATTTGTCCATTAATATTGGATCATGATAGTATGACAATACGTATTGCAAGGGTGTTAGATACAGAACAAGATGATATGTACAAAATTGTATTACAAGCAAGTAAGTTAAATATAAAATGACAAAAATTGTATTGCACGATTTATTTTTTTTTTGATTTTTAGATGATCAAGGTACACCACCATTATTGAGTCAACGTCATCTGTTCCTTTATATACGTCATCGACCTCGTTTTACTCAAAAAAAATATTATTTTTATTTATCTATTTCATCTTCACCAGGATCAACAATTGGACATGTTGAAGCGAATTCAACTGAATCAAGACTAATAGAATATACTATAGTAACAGCAACTAATTTTGTAGATATTGATTCTACTAACGGTACAATATATTTAAAAGAATTTATTTATATTGAATATGTTCTAAATTTGACTGTTCAAGCAACTAATACACAAAATCGAGCATTGTTCGATCAAACAATTATTCTAATTCATATGTATAATCAAAATAATTGTTCACCTTTATTCGATCATTTATCCTATACTTTTAATGTATCTGAACAACACATATCTCCATTTGAAATTGGACAGGTCCATGCAATGGATTGCACATCAAATAATAAATTATCAGTCACTTACACGTTAATTGAAGCAGATACATTACCATTTCGAATTAATAATGATAATGGAATGTTGATAGTAAGTAAAATTTTAATATAAAAAATAATAACCAAGTGCATTCTTGTTTTTAGGTAACACACGAATTGGATCGTGAAACAATTGATAAATATGATTTTTATGTTATGGCTACGATTGAAAATCGTACTACAAGTAAAACACGAATCTATGTTTATGTTATTGATCGAAATGATCACATACCAACATTTGTGGATAATTATACTGAACGTTTTATTTATGTAAGTTCAATTGAACTTTCCACCTCTTCATCATCAACATCACTTATACGTCGTCATAATAGTGACATTGATAATTCACTAGCATCAGAGTTTGTTACCAATGTCTACGCTATCGACATGGACGATGGTCTAAATGGAAAAATAAACTATTATTTTTCGAATAGCGATGCATATCATCACTTTCATGTATATAACAATGGTTCAATATATTTGTATAATGGAAAAAATCTTCCTACACCCTATCGTTTAGAAATATATGCTAAAGATAATGGTCAACCAGCATTAACATCAAAAAATTCTATACTATTTTATGTATGTGACATTAATCGGAAACACGAATGTAACGAACATTATCAAGATGAAAAACTAATTACAACATTTTTATTAGATGAACCATCAAAAACAAATTATTATTTAGGTTCACTGTTTATTATGATAGCAATTATTTGTTTTGTATTTATTGTTATTTCATGTACAACATACCACGTATTTCTTAAAGTTAAACATTCAACAAAAATGAGTCAACGAACATATAATTGTCGAATTGAAGCGAGAAAAAATCTTATTGTATCAGATAGTTTGTATGATAATACAACGACAACAAACGGACAATTGAAATCTGTTAGTGTGTGATATGCTTATGTTTTATGATATAGATATTAGAACCCGGTGCTTGTTCTTGAATACATTTTTAAACTGAATAGCTCAAGAAAAAAAAAATGTGAATAAATTAGTTCGGTCTTCTACACTACTACTTTTCTCGTCACTATAATAACTAAAGTTTTAAACAACATTTGTGAGTGTTTTATAAGAGAATGTTCTATGCTGGAAAATAGATATTTCATTTTTTTTTTAGCTAAGTATTTAAACTGTGTTCTTTGACTTTTGTTGCATTTTTAAACGAAAAATATTACATGTCACTTACATTTTCAGCCATTTTACTTTTGTACAGTATATTATACAGTATTTTCTTAATCCTTGTTCTTTTTATTGTTACTCTGTTTTTTTTGTTAATAAATTTGCAGAGGTGATTAGAAACTGGATTCAAAATTTGGAAGTAAAAGTCAGTTATCCTTTTAATTCCTTCGATGATATGATGATAATATCAAGAAACTAAAATCCGATATAACTTATAACTTTGCTTTAGCCTCGGCACACTTCTTTTAACGGCGAAAAATTGAGTTTTGAAGTAAAACATGTACATACTCTGAGCAGAAAATGTGTGATTTTAAGATGCTTAAATGTCTAATACTTTTCTGATTGGTCGTTTTAAGAGCTTGTTTTTTAGATGTCTCAAGTCGAGAAGGTCAACCTATGATACTTCAAATCTGAAATAAAAGCCTAAATTTGAGAAAACAAGCTAATTCCGCACAAATTTCGAAGATGAAATATGTCTTAAGACTAATATATTTTCAAACTTTGTCGTTCCCAAACAAACAGTTGTTTGTATTCGACTTTTTCAAACTGTAACTATATTCAAACAAGCGTTCTCTTTTAAAGCTTTCCATGAATTCTATTGTGATGTAAGCAGTCTTTGGTCGTAAGTTCTTCTGAGTGGCAAAGTTATTGATACACAGTCTGTTTTTATCGAGAAATGTGCGTAGCAGACAAGTTCAAAAACCTATATTTTTATTTTGTTTTAAGAAAATATGTTTAAATTTAATACAATAAACAAGATCGAAACTGTTAAAAACTCAGTTGTGGCAAATAGAATGAATAAGTGGAACTATAAATACACGCAATTAAAAACGTGAAAAAAAAGCTTATCAGCGCATACCTTGGGTCTAAAGTGTAACTCCTCCATTCAAACGTGATGGACTAAGATGGGACTGGATGAAATCTATGTTCCGAGTGTGTACGTTTACTATACCGTTGTTCGCTCAAATTTTAGCGGATTACAGAATATAAGGATAGTTTCTCAAAACACTGTTTCTGCACAAATATATTCTTCTTTAGCTAAGCCGTGTTGGCTTGTCAGACTATACAATGTATATTCAGTATTGTCTGTTGGTTCGCGTACATCTGCAAACGTTAGGGAGGGGAAATTTTCAGATTTCCCGCAATTTTTCTCTTTACAAACTTTCACTCCTTGTTCTTCCTCTTTCAGAGGAATTTAGGGGAAGAGTTACACAGAAACAGTATTATCTTGACGTAGCCGTAAATGTTTTACGTGGAAAGTAGTGGAATATATAACTGCTGGCTCAACCGCCGGCTTTAGGTAAAAACAAGAGAAATGTAGTGGAACTCCAGAACAGCGATAGCCGTTTTATCTGATATAGTAGCGGATGAGTCAGAAATAACTGATCACTTTTAAAGCTGATTTTCTATAACTAAAGCATTATGCTTAGGTTCTATTTTATAATAAAAAAACACTGAATTCAATTCTCAATATCACTGTATATTTGGTTCCGAAACTAATTGCGAGTCCTTGTCACAGCAGTTAAAGTTTCAGAGTGCACCAGTTGTCAAAACCACTTCGCATATCCATTCACTCAACGATCACATTACGGAACAAAAATGGTAGGTATTAAAACCAAATACACAAATAAATTCTCCAGGAAATTATGCATCTTGTTACTCCGTGATCAGAAATCATTGTCTATTGCGCCATAAAACCATTTTAAAGCAAAAAAATTTATTTTAGAAAAGTTTTTAAAAGCTACAAGGTGGAGTCTTATCTAAATTGTTTCTCAAAAGCTTTTTCTAAATGTTATATTTTTTATATTTTTATGTTATATCTATGTATATATATTAGCTACGTTTGTCATAATGTAATCCAATATTGCGACACATTATCGAGAATTTTGTCATTGTTCGACTCGATTCTGCTATTGATGACACTATTGATATATTAAAATGGAAGGACGATCTACGGAAGGTCGCCACAACTCTCGAGATATTCACCGATCCAAATGAATGTGTGGACTTTGTGAGCAATATCAAAAACGAGAAAGTTTTTCTAATTATTAACGAATCTAATATGGACCATGTCGTATCTATACTTCATGATTTTCCTTAACTGTATTCTATATATATTTTGAGCTCAAAGTTCCATGAGTCGCCACGGATGAAAGACCATCGCAAAGTAAAATACTGTACCGAAATCGCACATCTGACTGGTCAGCTAACGCTCGACATGAAGCGATGCAACCACAGCCTTCTCGTTTTCGAGGGGACGAGTGGCAATGCTACTCTAACGACGGCAACGGCATAAAAAGATACTGTTGACAAGCAAGAAGCAGCATTTACGTTCGCTCAGTTACTGAAAGTTTTTATCGATATGACTGATGTCGATCGGTCAGATATGATCGAATTTTGTCGTGCCCGGTACCCTGACAATCAGCGTCAACTCGACCTCATCGATCAATTTGAACAGGACTATAGACGGCACTCCCCCGTGTGGTGGTACTCGTTCGATTCTTTTCTCTATCGTATGTTGAACAAAGCGCTACGTACTCAAGATATATCGACACTGCACAATACAGACAACGAGACAGAGTCATTTGTATTATATCGAGGTCAGCAAATGCCGACATTCGACTTCGATAAACTGCGTGCGAATGAAGGCGGTCTGCTCTCGAGAAATAGTTTTCTTTCGATAAGCAAGAACGAAGATGTGACACTAGTTTTTGCCGGAACTACAGTCGCTGATAGTGGCGAAACAGCATTCCTTTTCGAATTACCATAATCACTTGACAACGTTGCAGTTGCCAAAGTCGATGCACTCAGTCAGTTCGGTCAAGAAAATGAATATCTCTTCTTGATGGGCAGTGTCTTTCGAATTTGTAAGATCGAAACTCTCTCGAATATAGTCGAGTGTGTTTATTTGAAGTTGACAAATGACCACGATCCACAACTCATGCGTAGGCATGCACCAGTTATATAACTGGCGTTAAGACATCCAGGAAAATTATTATAACGCGGTTATAAGAATCGCTCAGACTTGCGGAACGTCTCGTTTTGTACACAAATGTTTGTTCTATGCATTTGTTGAAACAAAACAAGTTTAAAGTTAATTGTGATAAAAATATGAGCATTCTTAAATGCCATAACTGTACGTGATAACTGGTCACCAGTTACATAACTGTTCGTGCCTCTTCAGTAACTCGTTAAAAACGTTTCTCTCTTTCAAGCTTTAATTTTTTTATCTTTCATACAAATACATAGACCAAAAATTTGTCTACAAAATGAGGCGCTTCACATGTCTGACCGATTCTTAATACCCGCGTTATAACAACTTTATAGGATGCCCCAAAAAACTGTTGAAAATAACTGGTCCGTAACTGGTGCATACCTACTCATGCGTATGACCAGTCATATAGGGCAATCACATTAGCTTAGCACTTTCAAAGCTGGATCGATATGAGGGGGCATTTGAAACCGGTGTCAAGGCGCTTAACATCGCCACTCGAACGCTAGTCGATGAGCACGAACAGACACAATGCCTGCGAGCTATGCTTGGGATTTCGAATAAAATATAACTTAATATTTTTCAATTTTAGATCGAAATAAGAAAATTTTTTTAGAGTGAGTCTTCGTAGAAGACTGAATTTCAGTTAGATACTCAAAAAACGGTGTTATCATGGTTTTTTTTGAACCTATTTAAAATCTGATATCACGTTCGATCGTAACCTTCTAAAATGCGATCACAAACTCTAAAAAAAAAGCTCACAACCTCATACGTACCTGTCTGATATCGAGTGATATCGATTGATATTGGGGGAATGTTTTTTAGGCTGTCACAACCTCTTGATTGATCGGTCACAATCTCTTGATTGATCGGTCACAATCTCTCAAGAGGACGGCTACAACCTCTTAATCGGTCGATCACAACGTCTTAGTCGGTTGACTTTTTGTGTGTTATCTGCAGGTGATTCTTGCGGATTTAACAAAAGTTTAAAGTTTATTATCTCATTTTCACGTACTTTTCTTTTTTAGTTGCCCGACCATGCGATACTTAACATGCAGCGCAATGCAAGGGGCGACCACTGAATAACCTGCTTGTTTATTGACTTATTTCTTCGTTACTGAACCATTCAGTGCCGATCAACGAGCCCTAGCTTGGGATTGTTGCATGCTTAGAAAAGACGTAATGGTATATTTTGGCAGGCGCCATGTTTACAAACGAAGGAAATCAAGCGTTAGTCAGTCAAAAGTGAGCACTGTTTAGCAATGGAGTAGTGGACACGGCAAATTTACTGTGAGCATTACTGGAGCTTGATTTGGTTCGGCAGGTGTGGGCTGTCACGGCAACGTTACTGTGTGCTTTTCTAAAGTTTGAAATATACTGTATTTTAATATAACCTGTTCGTATTCTATTTTTTGCACTAAAAGCCTACGTTCTCAATGCGGTGAATTCCTATTGTTCAGAATATAAATAAATGCTCAGCAAATGATACTGGTTCGGCTAGTCAGAACATAACTGGAATTCATTTTATGTTTCATCCTATCAGATTCCAGTTCATTGGAGGACAGTTGCGCAGAGGAACAAAATTGACTGATGAACCTTTTTCTTGGCTGTCTTTCACCAATTTAGAGGAGAGTTGGAGAAACCTTTCCTGTCGAACTTGAAGAAATCATATTTGCTTGAACAATTATTTGTACTCGCATCGCAAACCTTCGTAGAGTTTTTGAATCTTACAAAAAATTTTCTGATCGATAGAAAAGCATATTTGATCGGGAACAACATGTCAGCTTACAACTCATTCAATCCATCTTTCTCTTATTTTCTCAAGGCACCTATATTAAAAGAAGACTAATTCTAAATCCAGATATCACTTACTCAAAAGTTCTAATTCACATCAAAGGAGACGCGATGTGCGCACTTTTCTTTAAGCTTCTCATTGATTTTATACTGAGTATTTGCCTCTGAGTCATTATTAACACCGTTTTTATTGTTGATCCATCAGTACCACCTTCTTCAACTGAAATCATTTTTGCAACTTTTGATTCACAAGTTACCTCATCGTTATCTGTTTTCTTGCTCTTTGTCATTTCTTAAGTTCATTACAGTTTCTTTTTCTCTTCTTGCACCTACTATTAGTATCGTCGTTGCTCATTTTTCTTTAAACCAATAACAGATAATTCCTCTTTGTGAAATAAAATAGAGGCGAAAATAGAAAATAATATTTTTTTGATGAGATACAAATGAATACTTTTCATTTTTAGTTTCCCGAAATAAAACAATAGTAGCAAATCGTTTCTAAGCAAATTTCTCGCTGATTTTTATTGACCTATCTTGATCAGTATAGAGAATTCCACCTTTTGGTATCGAACGTACCACCCTGACAAGGTTTTTTCTTTGAACATGTTGGGGTACGTTGACATATTTTAACTACAATATGAAGAATATATTTTCGCTAAATACTCGGTCGGAGAGATAGAGGTTTTCCAGGATGTAATTTTTCTGATGTGATCGTTCTGAATATTTTGCTTCCAAAAAACAAGTGCTTTCGTTGTTCGAAGCATATTCAAAACTATCTTTGGTTTCGTCAAGTCAGCAAATAATCATCGATCCCTTAATAAAAATGGGCCAAAAATCTTCATTTATCTCAGTGAGGGCAACGAGAAATGCTTCAAAGCAGAAAGGTCATGCGTGCAGTGTTTTCGATAGTAGTTTTAGTGGGTGGTGGCCCGCTGAGTAACTAAAGTTTTTTTATTAAATAACATTTATTGACTAAAATTTTTTTCTGAGTAACTGAGTTATTCAGAAAAAAATGTTACTCACCCAGCTACTCAGGTGCATAAGAGCAAGTTTCTCAGCAAATAAATGAGTTACTCAGAAGCTAGCGAAAATCACTCACTCAGGTGCATAAAAGGCAGTTTCTCAACTTAAATTTCTTAAAAAATTTGAGTAAGTCAAAATGTTTTGAGTAACTGTATCCAAATGAGACCCTCGAGAGTCAGTTTTCAGTTAGACGAAGATTGGTATCCAAGTCAAGCACCCCCTATCACCTCCTAATCGATAACGCTGCATGCGTGCGGGTGACAGGAATAATGGTATGAGAATAGACTAGTCTGGATGAAGACTATAGCTGAAGTTGTAGAAAGATTTCTAGCAGAAAAGGGCACTATATATCCAGTTGCTGTGCTTAACAGAAGATGTGCTTACTGTTTCAACGAATTCATCCTTAATATGTATATAACAGATGGAAAAGATTGAAATTTTTTGGTATAATTTTGTTTAACTTGTTCAATGATTTTTTTCAAATTATCATCCACTTTGTGGAATCAATAATTCTTTGAGAAGATATGACATCTAGAGGATCTAAAAGATGCTCCACACATAAATTGGAGCCAATAACACTAGTTATTGGACAGTGTTGCTACGATTTCTCGTAAAATATGAATGTTGGACACAACATGGGAACAAATATTCAAACATTAAGGCGCCCAGCTTGATCTGACAAACACTCATCTCTTTTTATTCACATATTCAAGTTCAAACATTGATCTTAACAACTAAAAGAAAGATAACTTTTTTCTTTGATAACTGCAGTAAGTAAAATGAAGAATCAGCCTCAATCTTCTCGCTTTTTGGACTAATTTCGGTAAACTATAGGCTAATTTCTATTGGAAGAACAAAACCAATGAAAAATGTCAGTAAAAAATATCATTTCTCATTTTTCTTTTTTTTCTTACCATCTATTATGTATTTTCTTGTTCTGTGACCGAGATATAAATATCATACATTAGCATACAGCAGTTATCCTTTCCACATCTTTAATTATCATAGAGTTAGCTTATCCATTTGTCAAAGACGTAACAAGACAACTGTTTTTGATATTATAAGAGTTTAGAGATATATGTACTGATGAACCGACGGTACAGATAATAGGTTTTTGTTGTTTGGCTTGAATCATTGTTATTGTAGACCGGAAACGTTCGATGAATCCTACTTTTCATGAATAAATGAAGTTATTATTATCAAGGATATCAAGCTCTTATTTTAGATCAGATTTTCATAAATGCAGTACAACAATAATAATAATGTTCAAACAGTTCATTTGGTACGCGATTCTACTGAAAAAAGTTGGGGTTTTCGTTTACAAGGTAAAATGGAATATCCTATTATTATTTCTACTATTTTTGGTCTTTTTTTGCTATTAACAGGTGGTGCCGACTTTTCGATTCCTTTATCCGTACAACTGGTATTTTATCTAATATTTTATCTAAGACGTTTCTTATATTCATCTTTTCTTTTAAATCAAGGTTAACCCAAATACACCAGCTCAACAATCGGGTTTAGCACCAGGAGATCAAGTTCTGACAATAAATGGACGA
This sequence comes from Didymodactylos carnosus, assembly GCA_905250885.1. NCBI lineage: Eukaryota > Metazoa > Rotifera > Eurotatoria > Philodinida > Philodinidae > Didymodactylos > Didymodactylos carnosus. Next base: position 52,525 of record CAJNOQ010000170.1, read on the forward strand.
AACGTAACCAGTGTTAGTCATCAAGAAGCAAAAATGGAAATAACACGCTCAGGAAACGATTTAGAATTAATAATTGTCAAGTAAATAAGTTAAAATAAACGTTCCTTTGGCTCTTTAACGTGTCTTGTTTTTGTTTATTTAAAGGGGTGCTGTTGACATTTCATCGTCGAATCAACCATTGAAGCCACAGTCAGTATCACAATTACGAACAGGACCTGTACAGCAAATACCAACGACAGCAAATGATACGGCCAGACAAAGTTATGCAGTAGAAAAACCGGTATGTATGTAAAGACGAGTGTGAAAAAGTAATTATTGATAAATATAGAGCTGAATAGGAGTTTTCTTTTACTTCGCTAATGAATATAAAAGAATTGTGATATCTTTTAGGAACCAACTCGTATTGGTAGCAGTCATAACAGAGCTCCGATGCCATTTGATAAACGTGTTGGAAATGAACTCGTCTACCAGTCAGCTAAATCAGCTAATTGGGAACCAGGTAATGAAGCATTTACATTAATATTGTTTTATTAAAATATTCTAATTTTTCTTAGGCGACTATACAAAGGAACCAAGTCATCTTCAACCGAAACTTAGTGCGTAAAAAAGTTTGTTTTTCTAACATTCGTTTTTACATTGATGTTCTTGTTGTTTAGCTAATTTCGAAACTTCAACAGCGTACAATAAAGATCCTTTAGGTAGGATGATCATAATAACATGTATAGAGTTGAAATATCGTTATTGCTTTTGCTTTTCAGTAAAAGAGCCATGGCGACCAAAGTCCTATCGTGACGATCCTAATGCACCACCTCGCAACGTAGGAACTGCTATTTTTCATTCGCAATACAATTCGCCAATTGGACTTTATAGCGATGATAAAGTATTAGAGGCATTCAAATCACAAGCGGGAAGTTTAATTGATGATATCAAAGGAGGAAGGTACTTATTCATAGAAAAAATTAAAATTGATAATATTCAACAATTTATTCACAAACTTTTTTTTTGATTAGTGGTGGTACAAATAATCCATACCCACCACAACAAAATCCGAATGCATTTGTACCATCATCACCGACATATCAGGCTGTTATGAACCAGAATTCGTCCTCAAAACCATTATCGTCTGAATCGAAGTTATCACGTTCATTTCGTATGTTAGAACAAGATTTGGGCGATGCTAAAGATACTGGACGTGCACCAATGTCTATATTTGAGCAAAGACGACAACAGCAGCAACAACAACAACAAAAGCCAGTCACTGGCTTCCGAAGCGTTAAACCTCCGGAAGAGGTCCCTGTGGATCAACAACGCCGTCCTTATCATACAGAATACCAAGTTGAACACGTTCAAGAAAAATGGATAGAACCGAAATATCAATAAGGGAATGGCTGATACATTCAAATCATTAATAAACACTGTGTGATCCTTCCTGTTTACTAAGTTTTAATCGTTTTCCTTCTACAATTAATTTAATTGTGTGCAATAGCAAAACGAGTGCGTTTTTCTTTCTACTTATTGTTCAAGCCAATACGTTTAATCTTGTGAATAGGCTCGATTTGATTTCTCGTCTGACCTTTTCTTCCAAAAGCGTATATTTCATAGAAATATTAGTTGAATGATCTGAATTAATTCGGATAATGAACTATTTTGCTGTCAGTTTATAATATTGTTTTTATTAATTTATTCATATTCTTTGCTTAGTCTAAAACTATCGCTATTTATATGTCATTTGTCAATTCAAATACTTCACTGACGATGAACAAACTTTTAGTCGGTTTATTGTAGCAGAAATGAGTTCTCTTTGCTCTGTTCTTTACATAACATCTGTCCTCTAGCTTTACAAGGTTATTAGGAACTAATTTAGTCATTTTATTTTTTACGTTATTTGCCAGATCAAAATGTTGCATGGACAACGAAATCAGTCACGAAAAATCTCAGTAAACCTGTTTTCTTTTATACAGTATTAATTTTTGTGGTTTAACTAACAGTGATAGTTGTTAAGGTGCTATTTTTTATACTACTAATATAATTATACTCTTTTATCTCCCTTTTTATGACAATTTACAACAAATTTTTGTACCTGCATCTTTTTTTATATTAATATGTTTTTAATATTTCTAAGTAAGGTAGATCTTGAAGTACTTCTTGTTTCAATGTGAATTTTATGTTTTTTATACCTAGTAGACGCAGTCACATCAATTGCGCAAGTATTTGCCTTTTCTTTTTAAACATCCTTATAATAAATAAGAAAACGCAATATTTCTTGGTAACTACAACAACAGATTTGAACCTTCGATCGTTAATCTAGAAGTGTTTTTGTTAACAAATAATTCACAATTTCTTGGATTACATCGCTAGAATATTTGTTCTTCTTGTCGAATCATCGCCTTTCCCAGAATAAAATAAAACGCCATACTCCAGCTGAATCGAAAAATGTTGTATTGCTTGTCCAACACTCACAGTAATGGAAGAGAGAAACGATATCCTTAAAATTTTAGAAATCGGGCTTTTGTCAGAACTCTGGGACCATCACAAAGATTTGAGAAAGTGTCAACTTTACGTTGCTGGATATATATATGAAGCGGAAAATGTTGAGAGAAGTGCTGAGACTGTTATATAATGGCTTTAAAATACCCTGCGGATGGCTTGTATTACTGAATAAGAGAGAAAAAATAATATTCATCAATTAAAAAAAGTCAAACAAGACGATTCTAAGTTCAATCAGCCATTTTGTGTTTTGTTTACATACATAAAAGAAAAAAAATGTTGTTTGTACTTCGTTTCACGATGAAACGTTTTTGTTACAACGACAATACATTTTTTTAACTTTTCTTTTCAAAAAACACGAATAAATGCAAGCATCGTAAGATACATACATTTTGTACCACTCTTGGTAGTTAGTAATATATTTCTGTTTCTAGAAGAAAAACCGTTGTAACCAAACCCCTCACATTAAAAGCAAGAATTTGGGGTTACGAAGGTGATTGGAGCGCAGATATCTGTGGTTGTTGCAATGACTGTGGTGCATGTTTTTGTGCCTATTTCTGTTGTCCCTGTTTCTGTTGCCGAGTATTTGAACGAGCTGGAGAATTTATGTGTACGCCGTTTTGTTGCTTTTGGCCTGACTCAATTATGTCATTAAGAATGAAATTGAGAACAGGATTCAGAATACGTGTATGTAGAAGAGATAGTACTCTTGTGTAAGAAGATGAATCTCATGTTCTTATTGTTTACTCTAGGGATCCATTTTTCAGGATTATATGGCTACAATTTGTTGTCCAGTCTGTGCTCTGCTTCAAATTAATAACGAACTCGAAGCTCAAGGTCTATAATACCGATGCTATGATAAAGTTTATGTACAATTCTTGTAACTAAAGTTTTTTTCGTTAACTTTTGAGATGCTTTTTAAGCCAAACACGTTGAACAAAGAATATTCAATTAAAGCACAAGATCTTTAGACAGAATGTAAAAATAAGTGAAAAGATGGCGCACAGAGTCAATGTGTCTATGAAGTCACAGATGTAGCAGAAATGCAATGTTGATTTTACCGAGCCAAAACGTTTCTCGGAAAAAAACTGAAGATAAAACAGCTTTATCTGTTTTGAGACTGCATTTTTCGTCTAGAAAGTTCTAAAAGTCTCTCATCTTTTTTTTCTCTTCCGAGATAGTATGAACTTGTATGTCAAAAAATTTTTTCTCCCAACACCGCTGATCGATGACGGCAGATTGTTCACCTCTACAGGTTGGACTCACTAAAATGAAACAGCATCTATACAGAAATTTTGTCCAACTTTCACGACGTTGAGGTCGTGCTTGCAACATTAAATGCATGATCAACTTTCTGTAATTTCACACGCGTTCACAAGTAAGAATTTCTTTTCATGTGTAACGACTTTCACTAGTGACCACGTGCGAAATATGATGCGAAAAGTTTCCGTGAGTAGTTCACGCGGTGTCACAAGTGGAATATATTTTTTATGTATGCATACACACCATTTTACGATGTTCACATGCAACCACAGTCCATTTCACGATATTGTACATGCCGTTTTATATATTAAAATTTCCCCGTGGGTTAAAATTAATATATATCGTCAAAATGACATAGTATAAGTCGTTTTCATTTGTTCAGTTTAATTAAAATTGTTTTTATACATGCTACAATTACAAAAGTAATTCACCGGTAGTAAATGATAAAAATGATGCGTTCTAATTACAATCAGTCCGTGATTGTGGCTTCTGTAATTGTTTCCTCTTTACACATTTCTCACCATTGATTAAATCATAACCAATATTGCATACACATCGTCGACGTGCACAATGAGAATTTTTATCAACCGTGACACAAGTTTTATTTATTACGCATTTTGTTCTCCAACTCAAGTTCTTTACTGTTGAATCTAACGTTGTTTGAGTTCGATGTGTGGTAGGTGACCAGGGCCACCAAGAGATTTTAGTTGTTGATGGTACCGTTTGCGGAATTATTTCATCATCGGAATTATCTATAATCAATTTATATACATGTGTAACATTTTAGCGTATCGAGTGCAGTAGTACAAATCACTTACCATCAATCATCAGGCAAGTCCATTTATCAACAGGAAAATATCCTTTTCGACAAGAACATTCTCCATTTTCACATATTGCATTTACACCTTGACAATTGACAGTATTTACACATGAGCCACCCAACAGACTCTTATATAAAATTATATTTGATGTTGACTTTTTTATTTTCACTAATAGTTGCTCGGTGTCTTGGTTGTTAACACTATTATCTTCTAGGAAAAAATAAGTGAAATAATTCAAATTAGATTGTAGAATTTATATCTACCTGAACACGTCCAAATATCAACATCAAGAAAACCTTTTAAGCAGCTACATTTTCCATTGTAACAGTGAGAATTTACAATCGATATTTCACAGTAGTAATCACTTGTACATATGCTTCCAAGTCTATTAGACATAGTCGTACTTATAGTCGATTCATAATTGAGCATTCGTTTTGTTATTTCAGCCAGTCGAGATGTTGCTGTTGCTGTTTCGCCACCTTTTTAAATGCAATAGATAAAACTATAGTCACAATCTGAAAATCAGTAAAATACGAACCCATATTGTAGCAAATATATTTTCCCAATGGTACATATCCTTCAATACACAAACAAGAACTTTGTCGACATATCATTAACAGTGAACTTCGTTGACAATCTAAATCCTGTTGACAATACGATCCATAACCAACTGCTTCTGTTGATGGAGAATGCGTAGTCCTTAATGGTTCTGTTAATCATAAATTAGTATTATGTTAAAATATAATTAGATCAATCATATCTTACCAAAATCTTTTATACATCGATATGAATCAATAGGCAAGTAGCCTTCGGTACACGAACATCTGTTTGACATGCATACTTTAGAACGATCAGTTGCAATTGATTTACATTGTGAATGTGTTGAACAATGATCACCCAACAATCGTATTCCTTAATTGAATTAATCGAACGAAAATTTTTAAAAAAAAAATACACATACACAATAGAAGAAAGAGGATATTTACCAGAATTTATTTGACGACGTTTTCTTTCAATGATATCTAAGAAAATTTTGTGAAATTTTACTGATTTTTTTAAAGTCATTTTAAAATAAACTGTTAAAGGTCAGCAACACTCAATATGCAAAAACAACAGACTGCTTATCTAGACTATTGTTTAATTCATACCTGTGATTGGTCGACAATTCATAATACCATCAGCTTCATAACCTGGTTTACAGACACAAATTCTATTCACACAAATGGCACTCGTTACTAATCCATTACAATTTTGATTTGAGTCACATCTGTAACCAAGCACACTATCGTATATAATAGTTGTTGATGTTGTGGATCTCATTGTTGTAAAATCTAATGATCCTATAAATAAATTATTAGTTCAAAGTTGAAATGAAGTTTAATTTGGGTTCTTACTCGTTGTCAGTAACTGTCCCAAACATTTGCCTGAAACAAGTACATATTCTGGTTGACATTTACACATATAATCATGACAATATTCGTATTTTGTACATTGCCAATGATAGTTACAATTGGTACATAATACCGATAAAAACATTAAATTGATTATTAATATTGTAATGTAATAATTCATTCTAAATGAAAAACAATTATTCAATAAAAGTGAAAACTAACGATTGTATCTTTCTTAATATTTCCTTGAAATTCAAGTTCACTATTAATTATGAAACAGATTTAACAAAAAACCTTCACCTGTTTCAACAGGATAAAAAGAATAACGTTGTTTAATTTTGCTCTTTTTTTTCTTCCTCATATTAAATATACTACGTTGATTAAAGTTCAACATTATTCATTTTCTCTATCCTCTCTTTTTCTTTGTGTGTGTTGAAAATCGTCTATTATAATACAGGGGATACATTCAGACAAGTAAAATTAATTGTTATTAACTGATCAAGGACAAAAATTAGAGGATAAGTTTTATAAAGAAACCTTTTTTAATTGTATTTTAAAGTTTAACTCTCTTGTTTATTATCTCTTCTTTCTGGGATAGCAAGTTTTTCAACAAATTTTAATACATAAGTAAAAGCAAAAAGTTCTTCGAATCTTCTTCGTTTAAGGGTACCTTCACTCTTTTTCACCCTGTTGGCAAGGGTGGAAACAGGAGGCTGATCGAGTCCAAATTGTGGAAATCCTATGAAAAAAGTTAAAATTTTTACAATCTTTTGTATATCTCGCGAAAGTAAGCATATTTTTTGAAAAAAATTTAGATCCTAAAAGCCGGGGTCGCAAAAAAATCCACAGAAGAACATCTTAGAAGATTCTGGACGAAAATACATCCAGTTTCTTTTTCGATATTTTATTTTTGGCAAATATTTGGACTCGATCAATCGTTTGTTTCTACCCTTGACAATACGATAAAAAGAAGAGGGGTACTCTTAATCTACTTTAATCAATATATCGTATTATAAATTCGACCTTGTAAGAGCCTAAATTTCAATTCATCTGACGCAATTATTTTGATCTTCTATACGGTTATACGAATTAACGAAATAAAAATGAGATTACGTATGTCCCGATACTAATATATCGGTATCGCATCGTATTGTATCCAGGTCGAAGAATCATACACGATTGTGCAAGATCGTACGAGAAGTAAGAAGTGATATGATTCGTATTGCAAGATCGTATGATTTCTTATACTACGATTTTGGTACGAGTCTGATAACGAGTCTGATGTCGGTCAGGTATTGTATGAAATCATTTGGTAAACATCGTATATGATCGTGTTGTACGATTTCATATGATTTGAGTCGAAATAGTGCGCTGTAGATCATTTGTTTGCTTTTGCTGCGATTTATACTTGAAATGTTAAAAAAAGCTCAATTTCGAGTTCAAATGTCTTGTTTAGTGTTAGAAGTATATTACTACAGAAAATTCACTTTAAGTTCATAGCATTTTCATCCTTCACTTTCATAGCACTAAGCACACTAGATGCTTAGCAGCACCATCTACTATCCTCGCGATGTGATGTTCAGCTTATTTATTTGTTTTTGATCTTTCTTTAAATTGAATTCTGATTATTTGATAACACAGTTTTAGTATGACACTCAGAATTCAGGAGAAAGCGGCACTGATTCAGAAGATTAGGACCAGAAGGAAGCCTTTCCCTTTACTGGCAGTGTGTTTTTAACTCGAGCGCTATATTTATAGGAATTTAGTTAGTTTGATGACAAGATTTACGCTCACATTTTTTCATCTCAATTCACTTTCTTTTTGTAATGCTCTGTTTGTTGATTTTCTTTTTTAAGAAATTTAAGTTATTTTTGTTTTTAAATTCTTTGTCTTGTTTTGATGTGATTTATCCGATGAACTGAAATATTTTTACAGTTTTTCCAACTCAGCGACTCTTTTTCTAAACTATTTATACCTCCCATACATGATTAAAAGGCATGAAAAAGAAATGAATTGAGAAGATTCATATGCGGCAAAAACGCACAGAAAAAGCAAAAGAGAAACTAGGAAAAAACAGCCAGAATCATGTGTCATTCGTACGTAAGATCGTATACGATCGTACAAAATCAGATACGATCTTATGTAATATTGCTATTTCGTATGTATGATCTCATTGGATCAGATCAGATCGTACAATATCGTGCGTACAATTGTTGTATGAAGCGTATAGTCTGGATTCTATGACTTTTCACAGATCACGATACCATTTCGTATGTATGAGTTTGTACGATTATTCTAGATCATACCGATATGGTACGATCATACAATACAATCGTATCTGATCATATCCGATCTGGTACGATCCGCTCGTACGACTCTTCGACCCGAGTAGTAGTATCCCACTTAACAAAATTATTACTGTATATAGAAAAGTTCTTATTCGATAAATCTTTTTTTTGTTGTTACTTATTAGAGAGAGAAATATTTATTGAAAACCTGCGAGTTTTTGGAAAAAAACTTAAATAACTCTATTCTTTTTTTATTGCATCAAACTAAATAATTGTCTAAATAATATCTCATATACCATCTAAATTTACTCTATTCAAATACGAAAATAGTCGAGAGTCACGTAACTAGATGCAGAGTTATAATTGTTCAGCACAAATAAGAAAGTTGTACTGCACAGTTACAGACAAATTAATTTAATACATTCATTTAAACATCAGCAATGTTAGAAGAAAAAATAAAATAGAATTAACATAGTCTAAAACTCATTTTTTTTATTCAATGGATACATTATCGGTATCGGTGCATACCTAGATGAGATTATGTCAATTTTAAAATGCTAGTCCAATAGTCTATCTATTTTTTTCTTCTACTTACTGATCAAATTATTCAATCTACTTACTCCCGGTTTTCGTTAAGAAAGTTATTACGCATACTTTTTGTCTCATGTAAAAATTAATTTTTTCTGTTACTTATTGTTAGAAATAATCTCTTCACGTTATTAAACGTGAAGAGATTACTTAAAAAGACAAAAATTTAAAGTTTATCTCAAAGTTATTTGGAAAATAAGAGTTATGGAAAACAAAGGAAAATTTAAACGTTACTTTTATTTACTCATTACTTTATTTGGTATCTAAAGTAAAGTAAAAGTTATTCTTTTCTTATTTTGTAAGTTTTGATCAAAATTAAAATATTGACAAATGTGACAGAAGACAATTTCTATGATATTCATTGCATAATTTGTAAAATCACTTAACTTAACTCAAAAGAAAAAAAGTAAATGATAATGAGTGGATTATTGATAAGAACACGAAATATTTCTAAAGAGTATGAACATATCTGTTTTATGTTACCGTTGTTTTCAAATCAAAACAATCGTGTCAACTAAATAGCTACGTGATTTATTAATACAGAACATGAGCTATGATTATTTTTTTAGCTTTGTTTTACATGTCTATAATAAAGTATAAAAAGTGATTCATTGATTTCTACAGAACAAATGGCTACAATTAGTAATAATGTTTTTATTGCGTTGAACAGTTGTTTGTTATAATTTATTTTTTAATTTAAAAAGTTTAAAAATCATCTAAAAGAATTTTCAAATAGCTTTTATATTATTTACAGCCAAATATTTTCTTCATTTTTAAATGTCAATCAATCATAAATTCTATAATCACATCCTTATCAAATGAAATAATTGTAACAATGCGAAGATTAACTAGTTTAGAGACAATTTAGTATTTTTGGAAAAAACAATTTAAGATAAAAATCAGAAAGTTTATTCACTAAAAATTCAGTTGAACGTTGTTGCTGATACGATCGAAGTTTAATTACGTCATTTGTACAAGTACCAATGCTATTTTAAATCAGCCTTTCATGCACACAGTGAGTGAGAAAATTCTGTCAGATAAACTAAATTGACTGGAAGAAATCTAGAGTCAGACTATCACAGAACTTAGAACAAAATGAGAAATAATTATGAAAATACATTGCTTTTGATCCCGGTTGACAAAATTTCGAAAAAAAAAACATGCGAAAGACCATGGTTACGAAAATTAAATCTTTTTATGCTAAAAACATGGAAAAGGTCATGGGAAAAAGTATATAATACATGTTGGTTTATCTATATGATCAGAAATGGTTTAGATCTCGGAGATTGTACATATCGTACAAGCGATCTAGTTGGTTGAAGTGTAGTCAGAGTTTGAAAGGAGTATTAACATATTTACTAACTAAAAATGTACATGTTATATAATACCGTCATCAAGGAACATGTCACATCATTTGACAATCTATGTACTTCTTTATATTAACATACACATTTTTGCTAAACGTTACGCTGTAATACTGGACTGTCTCGCAAAAATTGATTAGTAATTTCTCCGATTGATACTACAGACAATATCTAATCAGCTTTACCAAAAGATTAGTAGCACACTAGTTCCAGTCTTTCTCTGTCTATGTTCATTTTTTTTTGTTAAATATATTAAATACACTTGGACATTTACTGGAAAAATAGTACAAATTAGATGGAAAATACAGATAGTTTATCAAGGGGGAAAAGCAGAATGGGCCATTTCAGTCCATTCTATACCATTCCAAACCATTTTTGACAATTTTTTCATTTTGACAGACTCATATACTGTCGAGTGTGTATTTTGAGAAACAATGTGTTTGTGCACATAATTTATCTGTGCAAGAGTAGCTGCTTCAATGAGCGTCCTTCCAATACAAGAAAAATTGGGATACAGTCTACTGAAATGAAAAATTCAGGCTGAATCTTAGAGACTGGAGGTTTTCAGACATGCTGATTCCAGTGGCGATAGCAATCTGGTTTAGTTTTTACTTTCAAAATGGATTTCTGGAAAACTAGGCTTTTGAGCAGAGGGCTTTCGAAAATATTGCAATTAACTCCGGCACTCGGTACAATGATCCAGAGTGGCGAAGTGTGTTGTTTTCTTTTAGAATAAAATAGTGATATTTCTCTCAATATTCTTCCCAAAAACAGAACAATCATTTCCATTTTCCATTTCAGAACCATCGGAAATAGAAAATAGAAAAAACTGTCAAAAATGCCCGCTGAAGGAAGCAGGGATCTTAAGAATACCTACAGAAAAATAGGAATTCTCATTCAGCAACAATGTGGTCCACTCCGGCCCATGCTACCATTCCACAACTGCTTTTTCCCCCTTGCAGTTTATGTACACAAAAGTATTACAAATTCTTAAGCATAACCTTAATTCGATTTTTTCTTGTGATCTAATCAATGATTTCGCCATAAAAATTTACTTTTCGTAACCAAGATCCTTTACCTTACTTTTCTTAGAAACTTGTCAACCGAGATCGACAGAATGTTATTTTCGCCATATTTTAAAATCACGTCCACAACTTATACAGTCATCATAGAAAAGCTGAATAGAGCAAATCTATTTATCGTATTTCATCAGCTAACCAATTTTAGATATTATTCATCAAATCGTTCAAGAGTTTCTTGCATTTTAAAAGTAGGTATCGCTTGTAAAAATACATGACTAACAGTAACATTCTATCCCTACTCTCATCCCGTATGTATATCCTGCTGTTGAAATGCATACTCCTCTTTTTAGCGATTTTATGCGTTGAACGTTTTCGGAACGAATAAATGGCTACTGCATTTACTTACTAACGCGAAGAAAAATTCTTCTAATAAAAATTAAACTTTACAGCAAAAAAGAACTAAGAAAAAAAGTGTGTCTGAGTCTGTTTTTTATTGTTTGAACATATTACGAGTAATGTATCGTCCACCTCACAATGTTGTGTTAGCATGTTTTAAGTGTGGTGCATAATCGCTATTTGTAGTCATATACTCAGTAAATTTTGCTTGTGGTACACGCTAAAATAGTAATAAATAGTATGCTGTATGACTAGTCGACGGGATAGAAAAATCAAAAATATGCTTACACCAGTTCCGTCATCAATTTTTGTCCAAGTCTGTTCCCATGTCGTGGTTATTGGTTTCGAATCATCTGTACTATAATACTTTTCTACACGATTGTAAACCTTTTCACCATGGTCGCGTGTGATGTAGCCAGGTGTTGGATTATTATGATCCAGAACATAATTGAAACCTAATACATTTAAAAATTTTACAGTCGTAAAACAGAGTGTTCCGACCGAATGACACGATGGTATGGCGACAATCCATTAACTCATAGGAAATGATTGCGTATAATAAATGAGTAACTTACGATCTGCTACGGATCCGCGTTCATTTAACATAACAAATGCATTGACAAATTCTTCGAATGTCAATTTACCTATAGAAAATAGAAGAAGGTTCAGTTTAGCTCAGGCTTATCTGAGGCAACGGAGAAGAAAGTTTGTCCGTAGTCAGAAAATAATTCAAAATATATTTCATTCTTCTTTTTTTCATAAACTCAAACTTTAGAAAAAATATATCTTTTGATCTCTTACCAGAGCCATCACTATCGAATGCTTTGAAAACGCGATCAGCTATTTTCTCAGCGTCGTGATCGGAGACGACAGTAACAGCGCTGCTTCCAGCTGTTCCAACATTTGTTGCTCCTGTCGCTGTAGATGCTGAATCACCAACTCCTAACGTTGTAGTTTGACCACTTGCTAACAATTCTTTATATAACCGACGAAATTCTTTTTTGTCCATTCGATTGTCTTTTCCACTTGCTGAAATGTATCCAAAAATTAGATGAAAGCGGAAAATTGAACCAGAAAAAACTAGTAGTGTTAACATATCAGTTCTTTTTCGATCGAATAAAATAGACTATGCTTACAAACAATAAATTCTTGATATAATTTTTCAACAATTGCTCTCGGAACACCTATTGATCAGAACATAGAAATAAATCAACAAATAGAAGTTTAAACAACCGTCTCTGCTAACCTGTAACATTTGAAAAACGATCCAAATCCCATTGTGTAAACGATTCTTTGGAATGTGTTTTGCCCATTTTAATTATGCTTTTCAATCAATTTCAAAAAATTATTTTAGAAAAATATATAGATCTGTAACAATGTCACAAACTTGCTTGAATGAACAAGAAAGAAAGCTTTTATATAAATATGTACTTATACTCTGACTGAAAATGTAACTCTTCTTTTTCTTCGAACCTTCTGCCTCAGCTCGTTTTCTTCTTCTTCTGGAAGTATAAGGTATATTCTATAAATGTCGTGTGACACCCGTGCCATAGGCAACCATTAAAGTATTGTACTGGATGGTTTATATTTTGTTCTTTTTTCACAACTGGAAAAAATTGAATAAGTATAAAACATGAACGTGGTAAAAAAACAACAACATCATATGAATATGGTAAAAAGAAGTGAGAAAAAGAAAGAAAAGTCAATTGTACTTCAGCGAATTTTAGCGACTTCAATCTCAATTGCCTCACACGTGGGTATTCACGATTGCTGTTGCCCTTAAATGTTTCAGTATGAGATTGAGCATGTGTCGTTTTTTCCAATTCGAAGAAAAAGAAGAGTTACATTTTCA
>CAJNOQ010000171.1:0-65982 GCA_905250885.1 Didymodactylos carnosus
ACTGCAACAGACTTCCGCCTAAATACTCTACAGTTCTCCATAAACGATCATTTTTTCGTTTCAGTCTCTTTTCGTATGCATCTTGAAAATTCGATATCTCGAAAACAAAGGCGCGAGGAGATAAATCCTCTTGAGGTTTTTCATACCTCATTGAGGTCTACCTATCGCCAAAAGATGGGACCTAAAGGGCTTAAACACCTAAATATGTTCCCTCGTAAGCAGTCTTAAAAAGATTAGTTTTTCCATTTGCTTTCTTCATATCTAACCACTCTCAGGCCCTACTTAAGCTATTTCTGATATAACATTCGGATTGGATTGAATCTATTTTGTAAAACATCTGTGTTTTTGCGTCGTTTCTCTTCTTCTTGTAAACGTTGTCGTCGTGCTTCTGGATGTTGCATGACTGTTTGCGCAACTTCATTTTCCTTTGTCGTTTTTATATTATCACCTTTATTGTACAATTTCGGATATTGTGTAAAGCATGTTTGCATTTTCACAAACTCATTCATACATTCAGCCCCTGCAATAGAATAAAACATAATCCAAAACTCAGTTAGATCCATCTTAACATGCCATCTTTCCATCACATAGTCCACTGTAAAAAATAAAGTGTGTTACTAGGTGTGTAAATCTTCTAAACGCTCACTCAACATCGAAAAGTGAGCTGTATAGAAGTTGTCGATTAAGAAGAGGATTATACCTATGTTAGAATACCGTTGAGAAAACTACACTACTAAGTCTATACTGATTTTTCTCGAAACGCTTACTTTTTATCATTAGTTAGAAAATCCACAGCAGTAATTTAAACACCCTTTTTACGCTTTCCTAAACCTTCCTGGGTTTTGGACGCGTGTGGAACAGAGGCTCGTATCTTAAGGTAACTTTAAGACCAGTTGTCTCAAACAAAACTTTCAAGCGGTTTATTTTATATTTTGAGAAATTCTGAGGGGAAAAAATGAAATGAAGATGGAAAACTAGAGCTTTCAGTCGACAAGAGAGAAGAAGGATGGAGCTGAATGAGAGTATGTTCTTCATTAATTGTTTTATATAACTTTGAAAGAATCATTTGAGCTCGCACAAGGCGAGATTTATCCAGTAACCATAGTTTTACCGAGCAACTTTGAATGATATTCACCTTTTTTGACAGCTCACATATAAAACAACAGGCTGATGTTTTGAAAATCAAACGAAAATGACTCGTACAGCGAGAAACTAGCACAGCATAGAGAAACAATGACCCAATTCTGAAACTATAGTATGAACTGATCCTAGTTGAAAACTTGTTAGGAACTCTTTGTTTTTTCTTTTCTCAATTAGATAAGCTTTTCCTGAACATTTCATGTAGAAACAGTTTGTGCTTTTAGATACGATGAATAAAATTGAAATTAAACCGTTTTTACATTGTACAATGAAAATGTGTTTTCAAAAAGAACAAAAACGTTTCTCAGTCTAAAACTGAATCTGGTGCTACACACTTGTGGAAAACGCATAGGAAATCACACTATACGGTACGGTAACGTTATACATATCAGTTACAAAACTGTAACAGTATGGCATCAACAAACCAGAGTAAAGAATCAATGAATATTACCAGAGGTAATGATATTCATCAACACTTTCAACAAACTTTTTAGGCCGACAAAAGTCATCGTTCGGTGTAGCCAACGCATATTTCTCTGACCACTCACAAACTGATGAGAGAAACAGCCTGCGTTAAAAAATAGAGGGCGATTTGCTGCGCCAAATGAGTTCGATTTTCATGAGATAATTCAAACGTTTAACGGATAATTTAAACGTTTTAAGGAGGTACTAATTGCTAGGGGATACTTGAGTCAAACATCGGGGTGGTATGGAAGTCCCTCATTAAAAAAACCTTAGGCTTTAATATAAACTTAAAAAAAATTCGGAATTCAATGTTTCAGATGGATATCTTAGCAAAAGGTTTACTTGCATTTCTTGTCAAGATCAAGGTATGAAAATTTCCTATTTCATCTTGTTTCTTATAGTACATTAACTCAAGAAGTTACACTACGATATAACATCCGATCTTCTTCAAAAAGGTGTGAAGATGTCTTCTCTACCTTTTGGTTCTTTGCCACTCGTTTGATAACAAACAAATGCGTTACGAAACTGTCCCGAACATGGGCCAATCGCTTGTGTGCCTAAACATGGGCACGACCATTCGACATTTCCATTCGATAATAGAGCACCTTCAGACACACTATCATTGTAGACTTCAATCCATTGTTGTTTGAAATATTCATCACCTTCGCGTGGTATTAGTGCGTCACGATCGGCGAATATTATTTTATCTTTACCATATGAAGTTATTCTTGACATCGGAAATAGACATGAAACTAGCAAAATCTTTAGATCAAGTTTTGTCGTAATTGATTCTAGTTGGCGTTATTTCATACTAAAATGAATGTAGCCATATGAAAGATAGCCATTTATACAAATGAGGATAACATACTATTATGTAGTTTTGAATTTTTTATAAAGATATGGCGCTGTTTTGAATTTTACATAATGGAGGAAATATAAAACGTGATGCAATAAAATTCTCTATGTTTTTAAAAGATAAACTGTAATATTTCATCAATTCTCATTCTTGCATGCTTATTAATGCTTTGCATCTTTATTTTCCTCTGTTCACAATAGTACTTCCACATCAAATCAAGAAAAATAGACGAAGCACTTCGATAGCAAAGGACTTTGCTTATAAAGATCAAATTATTTCTTTTGAATTTCTACATGAATTCAAACACGAAAGAATCAGAAGTAAAAGTCTTATTAGTGCAGACCTTTGTTTTCAATATAAACCTCCCTTTCTGGATCATTTAGAATAGGGGTAGGACAGTTTCAGTTCAGTTCTTTCGAACGGGAACTGGTACCAGTTCTTTTCAAAAGAACGAGAACTGCTACCAGTTCGCGTTCAAAGGTACCAGTTCTTTTCAGAAAATGAAAATTGAAATGAAACGGTGAACCTACTTACACTGACTTTGTGTTGTGCGCCGGAGGTAGATGGTGTGTTTAGTTGACTAGACCAAGTCAATATAACTGGCTACATCGGTTTTATTTTATTTTGAATTCTTGAAAAGAGCTGGTAACCAGTTCTTAAGAACTATAGGAACTGGAACTGTCCCACCTCCAATTTAGAATGCATTCTTTTTGAACAGATCCTCATGTATTCGACATTCTTCCTATGATGTTTCATAAATTTTTACTGCTCTATTCATATAAATAATGGACGATGTTTTACGACAATGATGAAAGAACGAGATCTGAGTTCACACTCAAGATGATAAATTACTATGACCACAGTAATTTAATTGTAGTCAGGTAGAAAAAATCTAGAAAAAGCCCTGGAGTGCAAGGGCTCTCCAAAACCTCGGGGACTAAGTAAGTTAAATCTGAAAAATTTCAAGAACCAAACCCACGTTTTTAAAAAAAATTAATGTTGTTTTTAGAGAAGAGTACAAATCAGAGCTTTTCAATAACTAACCGAGTTGCAGTGTAATTGATCCACATATAATTAACACTTATCGATGGATTACATTAATTGCATTTTTCATCATTTTCATTGAGAATAATTAGCTTTTTCAATAAAGAATGTTTTCATACAAACTTCCCTAATTATTTATTGAGTTTACCGTGCATCTTAAATTCGAGGCAAACCTAATCTGTATTTAAAACTTCGCATAGTTAATGGTGTTGCATCAATTTTTGTGTTTTATTAACAATTTTCTAACGATTGTATAAATACTATCTCTTATTTCAATTTCTCTTCAAGTTATAACTTTTGACACTTTCCTAAAAAACGTTTAAAATCATGAGACCATTTTCATACATCACAAAATCTTTTAAATTGTATTCTTTGACTTTTTTCTGAAAATAAATCTATGCGGTAGACTGGATGAAAATTTTCTGGAGCGTTATCGAATGAATCGCAGACATAAACATCAATATCATTGATCTTTGATGATCTTTTCATTCCACCAGGTTCAATATGCACCAACAAAATCGCGAAATGTATTCTTGATGATGAACTTGTTTGAAATATTGTTTAACTATCGAATTCAGGTTTACTCGCGCTTGTTACGCTACTAGTTTCATTACAGAAATCACAGAAATCTTTTCCATCATCGTAATTATCCGCATCATTACTGTGATCGAGCGTACTGTTTTCTTTAAAATAATAGGACGAGGGGATAATATTTTTTCAAAAAACTTCATAGTAATATCTCTTCTGTAACTCTTGTGGGTGACTTTTTATTGATTATCATTTTATTTGATGTCAGCTTCGATAGAAGTGACAAAATATTGTGATTTGATCGATCTATAGTCATTATATAAGAGAAATGAAATAATACAATATCTTACCCTCTTCAAAAAAGTATGATGCAAGTTTTTGTTTAGCAAGTTGTCAAAAATTCACGTGAAATTAAGAATAAATAACTAATTAGCGACAATGAATGTTTAATGACTAATAAATAAAATAGTGAAAATGATCTGTTGACGAACAGAAAAAGAATAGCGTTAAAAGATTTTTTTCTGATTAAATAGATGGATATACATAAGGGTTATGTCTTTTTAATAGTAGCAAGAGAAACAAAATAAGTTATCGTCAAGGATATGACAGATGAGACTGATATTTTCAATAATTAGTTCGATAAGTTCGATAATTAGAGCCATTTACAGCAAAAAAACAATAATGATGAGATATTAACCCTGATCCGATCACCTATTATATGCCTAAATTCTACCGACTTCATTTGGACGTTGCCTGAGCACAACAGTTAGATTTTACCGCTTTAGTTTATATTCCACTGAATGACAATAGGGTGTACTATCAATATGAACTGATTGCGTCCACTTATTATTTATCGGGCAGAGCTGCAAGACATATCTTCAATGCACTCGTTCTCGCGTGAAATCCGAACGGACCCCAGGTGGACGCATCAGGGTGAAATAACCTAGCGAAATTCCAACATCCACTGTAGATTACTATGATCAGCTATAACTCTGCAATGAAGGCACTCATAAATCCGTCAGTGGTAATAATCGATCCTGTTTAGTTTAATTTAATTTTACTGGGAGGGCAGGCCTCTCAAAAAATTAAAATAAAAACAAAAACATTTTTTTAGAACAGCTACTAGAAGAACTTGATGGCTAGCAGAGAGAAAAAATACTTTTTCAGTAGCATCATTTTTTATAAATGAATATTGCCCCCCTACTTGACTTTTAGCATGATTTATGTCACTGTCTCGGTCTTGATACGTTTTTTCTTTTATTTATTATTTTTGTGAATTCTAATTCATAACCGCATATTTTGTATTGTAAATGATTAAAAAGACAACAAAGTTTTATTAAACTTCACATTAGCTCGATATTCTTACATATTTTAAGCGTTTTTACCGTTTAAAAAGGGAATGATCCAGTTTTTACCATACTGCGTTTGCACTCATCATTAAAACGTAAAACCTTGGTAAATGGTAGAATGTATTGTTCAAAAGTCGTGCTTTTTGATAAATTTAGAACCGAGTTTAAGTATTTGACTGTGTTGGAGTAAAATATGATCTTTGTCTCAAAAAACAGGTATGGCATGCCATTTGAGTTAAACCTGCTTCTAAGTTTGAGTTGTCTTTTTTTTAGTTTGATAAAAAAATATCGTAGAGTCCGTCTTAAACGGTGATATTTTATAAACATTTTCGGATAATTGTGTGTATAGTCTATATCAAATTAAGACAATTGGTGATGCATGTGCTTGTTCTGGTCTTGTCGGCTGGTGTTGGCGTGTGGGGCTCGTCGGCTGGTATTGACTTGTGGAGCTCGTCGGCTGGTATTGACTTGTGGGGCTCGTCGGCTGGTATTGTCTTGTGGGGCCTGTCGGCTGGTATTGACCTGGATATGTTCCAGCGACTCCTGGAACAGAGGAACTGGGAGCTGTAGTATTGATTACAGGTAACGCATTTGGATTAGACTGTAATAACTTGAGTGCCCCTTGGATTGTCTCAATATCATCTTCCGTCAAAATATTGCTATTGAGTAATTGGTTACTATTATAATTGTATGTATGAGGTGGCATTTGTGCAGCAAATGTAACGTTTCTGTTCTGCTGATCATTTGTTGCTATGTGGGTTAATGGCGATGAAGCAGCCATCTGTTCAGTTACATCCTTTGGTCTTGACAAGTTTTCATTAAGAGCTCCGTTAATCACTGGCGAATACGTTTGGGTTGTGGGATCAAACATACGGGGCCTTGCATCATATCGGATGATCCCATTACTATCAGTTGTGAACGGAAGATCATCATCGGAAAGATTCGACTGTCCGCTCGATTGTTGTTGTTGCTGCTGTTGTTGCTGGTGCTGTTGCTGCGGGTGCTGTTGTTGTGGTTGCTGCTGTTGCTGTTGTTGTGGTTGCTGCTGTTGCTGTTGTTGTGGTTGCTGTTGTTGTTGCTGCTGCTGTTGTTGTTGTTGTTGCTGTTGTTGAGGGGTAGAAATATTTCTGTTATTCTCTCCTGGCTGAGATGGTGGATAGATTCTTTCAAAAAATGATGGGATTGGGGGAACTCGATGTTCTGATGGGCTTACACTATCTTCGATCCACGCGTTCATCAGTACAACATCATGGTAACTAGTTGTTTGATAAGTACTTTGTGGTTGCCCCAGTTGTTTTGACCAATAGGGATTTGTCCACTTTGGAGAAGACTGTGTGTTTGAGGTAGAAGTGCGATTTTGTTGTGATTGTTTCTTCCAATACGGATTTTCCCATGATTGTTTTGGCGATGATCCATTCCAGTACGGATTTTGCCAGGATTCTTGCTTATTGCTAGAAATTGATCGTTTATCATCCGTTGGTTGTAATGAGGGTGTAGTTTGTTTTGATTCACCTGGTTTATTCCAGTATGGGTTGCTCCACGTAGTCGAATTTTGCGGTGTTTGATTTTTGAGCGACTGGTCATTTTTATTCGCCAGCGCATCATACAGCTCCTGTGATTGTGCTGAACTTTTTTGTGATGAATTTTGCTGTGATGATTCAGGAAAAGATGCTGTTTGACCATTGTTAGATTTTCGATGCATAGTTGGTGCCAGATAGCCACCGTTTGGAATGTAAACAGTTCCTGGTGCATACGTCCCAGTACTTGAGGTTGAATCAATGCGATTTGATGGAGAAGACGAAAAGAGTTGTGGTTCTCCATTATCGTGTGAATTATCGATTTCACCACGATCATTAATCAGTATTGAACCAGGTATTAAACGGGTTGGCGTATTTTGTTGCGAATTTTGTGAAAATGGACGATTATTTCTGCTGACGGCATTATTTTCTTGCTCCTTGGTATCATTCTTCTGCCAATATGGATTTTTCCACGAGTTTTGCGAAGTTTTGCTTGGCTGTCGATTTTTCTCCCAGTACGGGTTAACCCATTCTACATTTGTAACTTGTGTTTGGGGTGTGGCTCTTTGTTGTTGCTGATTCGCTCCTGATCTGTTGCTTCCTGATCGAGGAGCACCAGTGTTATTTCCTCCTCGTGCTACCACCGTTACTGCACTTGAATTTGTTGTCGATGTCGAGACTCTGTCGGGTGCATTGCTTGCAAATACGCTTGTCGTGGTAGCTGTTGATGGAATAGAATATTGATCTTCATCAAGAATATGAGGTATATTTGATCTGTCTGAACCTTTTTCTTGTTGTTGTAAATATCGTTTATCATATGTATCACTATTATTTTTGTTATTTGAAGATGGTATTTGTTGTCCAGCACTACCGCTGTCATTTACTGTTCTTACATCATACCATGAATCTTGATTTGATCTGGGTGTTGCACGTGAGGTTTCATCAGATGCTTCTGATGATGCATCCGACTCATTCAGTGGGGAACTTCGATTTTGATTACTGAACATCATTTTCGAGAAAAATTAAATGTGCATTGTTTATTTTCTACTATAATAATATACAGTATATAAGCATGTTTGTGGTAAAAAACTACTAATATATGTTTGTTTGTATGAGTATACGTAAATGCATAATCGATAGTGCGTATCATAAATGGCGTCAGTAGAATGAGAAGAGCATACTCGTATTGTATATTTGTTTTTTCATCGTCAAGGATACTATTTTACGCTCATATTTTTGATAAATTACAAGCACATAGAAAAGGTGACGCACAGAACCGTTTTAGTAGGTATGTACTCGGCATTTCACCCTTGATTTGTGCAAGTATAGTAGTCTAGTCGCAGTGGGCAATTTCCGCATCTCACGTGGACATAAGTATGAAGTATATTCGACAACCTCAAAACTGAACTTTTTCCATGTTTTTAAGTACTCTCTATAGAATGGCCGACTCAGAATTTTTTTGGCAAAAGGTGTTTTTCCTCAAATTTAGGCCTTCAAGCGAAATTTTTTTGAAAACTAACTTTTTGTTTAGAAATGTGCTGTCTAATACATGATTCGACGTATTTTTATTGTGCTGATTCCGAATAGCAGCTTACTTTGTAATGCAAGTGCTTCTAGACCGAGAAAATCGGATTTTACCTGAAAACCAAGGTTTTTGGAAAACGTCTACAAAGATCTAGAAAATTTTATGCATCGATATGCATGTATCATAAATGCAGTAGACTTAGACAAACATTCTGGTATGTTTTTAGATAAATTTGAGAGCGTGGAAACTCCTCATACTCACTACACCACAGCCGAGAACTTCTAACTTTGGAAAATAATCTTTTTGTCCCATGTGCCAAGTCCAAATAAAACAAATTTAATAGTTAAATGTACTTATTTACAATCATGACTTTCCGCCTTTCTGTTTGATTTATGGTAGCTAGAGGCAATGTGTAACTTTTGCTTATTAAGTGATTAATCTGCTAAATCTATAAAAGAAAACAGTTCAGATTAAAGATAGGTGAGATTCGTTGCATAAAATCAAATAAGAATATGCAGTTTGAGCTGTTTATCCATACTACAGATTGATTACTTTTGTATACTGCCTTTTACGGGACACATAATTTGGAAGTGTATATGCAATTTCATTACCTCATACCACAAGGACGACTGTCATTGTCTTCCATTGAAAAGTATAAAAACGTCCTCACAACGCATAATTGTTAGTCCAAAAATATACTGTTATCAACAAGATTTTTTTAATGTAAAAATGATGAGTTATTGACAATCACCAAAGAAAATAATAAAAGTAAAAAACGTACAGAACAACTTGATTATGGATTATGTTATACACATATTTGTTTAGAATATCGGAAATATCCATTATATTTAAATTTTAAGTGAGAAAAATAGCCTTGTGATGCTGCATATGAATTATGTTTATGAAATCTTGTCTATAATATCAATGTTTTGTGCAGTTAAATCTACGGTCAAAGTGAGCACATTGCCTCTATCTACCATAAATCAAACAGAAAGGCGGAAAGTCATGATTGTAAATAAGTACATTTAACTATTAAAAGACCACATAGATGCTCAATGAGCCTCAGATTGAAAGATGGTAAGATAACTTGTTAATTTTTCGGGATCAGTTATGTTGTTCAAGAAAAAAGACAGCTTTTTCCGCGATCAGTTGTGTTATTTTATAACTAATTAAAAATTATTAGGAAAATCGGGATCATTTGTGCATATTTTCGCGAAAATTAGTAAACGGGATCAGTTGTACTTAATTTTCGGAATCAAAAATGTATTTATCCTTTTTTCATGTTTTTTGCCACTTACTATTTTTTATACCATTGGACAGAGCGTTCTTTAATTTATCCTACGATGTATTTTAATCTTGAAAAAGTGTATTTTCAATTTTACACCTGATGTCATGCTTGCTGTCCGCTGTGCTATAGTAACGTGTCTTTAGTCATGATCATCGTTAGCCTAGTAACTTTTCTTCGTCAATTGAACGAGATGAGTCATAATTAATCACGTTAGACCTTTGAACTTTTGATATACTGAAGAAATGAGTTGAACTATTTTTCTAATCGAGATATTTGCTACACTTAAACAATATCTTTAAACTTGTTTGAGTACAAATTTATCCAGTATTTTTATTTTGAACATATTGATTTTGGAGTGTCCATAAGTTACTTTTGCATTATTGCTATTGATGGAAGGAATAAATTGATGCAGGCATACAGATGAAGTTATACTCACTATTTTTGTTGTTGACATAAAGAAATATACAAGGTAAATGAACAACCTTCATTCTAATCGATTTATACTTTTTTTGTTTGATCAGACAAGAATAATTCATATCAAGGATAGTGATTTTGTAATAATAAACAAAAATTAAAAAAAAATTGAACTAATTTTATCTTTAATAAATTTAACTAATAAAAATTTAGATTATCAGTGGCACACTCAAAAGAAATATCTCAAATGATTATTGCATAACCAAAATTAACACAATAAGCCTTCTTTTTCATGATAATAGATTTCTTTGTAGATAATCGCAAAATTGGAAACATTTGTTCATTTTATTTTTATTGTTTTCTTAAAGGATATTCAATGGAGAATAATCACAAATGTAACGAAATTCGATATAATTGTAAAATTTATTTCTTTGTCTCGTCTTCTTCTATTCAATGTTTTTTGTATACTATACATAATAATTCTTAGACATACGGATACACAAATTTTATTTTTGTTTTAAATTATCTATCTATACTACCTGTTTTCTTTTGTATATTGTTTTGTCACAATCATTCAGGAAGAAAACGAGAGAAAGAGAGAAAACAGGTTTGTGTACATATAGATTAGACAAAAGTTGTTCACTCTGTACTAAAGAAATAAAGTTGATATATTACATAACTGAATTATTCCTCATGTCACGTAACTCTCGCGTATATAAATTGAAAAAAAAAATTTTTTTTCTTTTTGTACATATGAGCGGAGAGCAAAAGCTGCTTTTTTTTTCTAGTTAATGAACAAAAAAAGCAAAGAAGCAGACAAATTTGTTATTGTCACAAAATCTTCGTATGTGCTTCATACTCTTTTTTTTTTCTTATACAGTAGTATAGACTCAAAAATTGAAAATTAAGATGTTTTTGATGAAAAAAATTGTTTATGTAAGTAATCTCATTAGTTTTTCTTTCGAAAAAAATCTAAAAGTGATCTTTGTAAATAGTAGAGAATATTGACTAGTTTTCGTTCTGTTTTATTAAGATTTTATTATAAAGTTTGAAGTTTAAAAAAAAAAAATCATTTTCAAATATTCTATGTGTAGTGCCTGTTGAACATAAATTATTTTCTTAATAGAATAGACTAAAAAGGATTTACGACTTCACTAACATCTCACAGATGAACGCAAATAATGTTAAATGTAATTTTTTTGTCAAATATAACCTTCTGGATATCGCCCAAAAAAAATGTTTGAGTCAGTGATTAATAGAGATATGAAATACAGAACAATAGTATAGTGATGGGTATATCTCAATCCTATTTTCATTCATTCATATCCTTATCTTAGAAAACTAATTTCACGGAAAAGTCTGCTTCTACACTAAAAAAGTAGTGAAAACTGACCTCGTATCTATAGGCTTTGACTTCGTATGCTTTCCGTATGTATTCTCCTGAGCTCTTTGCCTATCTTTAGTTCTATAAGTACTAATAGAAAAACAATGGTTTTCATCTACGACCATATAAGTTCTCATTGACGTTCGAGAAATTTTTCTATCAAAAACTAGTACTTTTGACTTATGAGTCAGTTTTAATCGAGAGTTCTATGGACTGTTATTGCTACTTAATGATCAAAGATCAAAATGGTAAAAGTTTTAGGCGATGGATATGTAAAATAACATCATATTTGCTCATACGAATTGAATTGGATTTTTTTTTGCTTTTACTTATCTTACTATAAATCTTATTGTTCTGTTCGCTTTATAAATGTATCAGAATAACTCCCATTATTAATTAGTGACATATAAGTGAATGTACATATACATATTTCTTCTCTTTTTGTGTGATCGTCAAACTTCGTTATCGACTTTACGATAAGACGAAAAACGATTGTTCTTTTTCTTTTTCCCTATTATTAATATAATATAGAACATGCTCATGTCAATAGAAAAGCTTTTGACTGTTCATTTAACCAACATGAAATGTATAATGAGCATAGAGTATAAAAAGAATTGCCGAAAGCTCGCGTGTTGATTGCATGCACAATAAACGTAAACTCAATGAGAAATAGAGAAGAGAAAGGTGTGTGTTATATATAAAAGAAGACATGCCACTACAACGAATTCGTCGTTGGGTTAACGAAAAGGTAAAATTGAAAGTAATATTGAAAAATTTCTGGAATGCATCTATTATGATAGCATTGTACATGACTAAAAGTAGTTTTTGTAGTTTGAAAAAATGTCGGTTTTTAGCGGGCGCTGTTTTTATGCCGATTTGAGGTAAGAAAAGTATAATTCGCATGAGATAAAATACTGATGTTGATTAAATAAACCTTTTTGCATGTTAAATTGCATGGTATTTTTGGGAAAATAAAGAATTCAGTATGTTATATGACGTTAGAAAAATTGCAACTTAATCTTTATATCTAAAAATTGCTTGCAATCGACACGATTATTAAATATTTTTTAACGATTATTAAATATTTTCGAAAATTTATCTTTATGAATATATAGTACATTACTATGGAATAAGTTCTACCTGTACATACTATGAAGACATGGTGTTTCGCTTTGGCTTGTAGAATGTCTCTTATTGCCTCATGCTTATATTTTATATTTTGCTTTTTAGGGTCACTATAATGAGAATGTTTATTCTACATATGATTCATCAGCATCACCAGTTCACGATAATTCAAGTATATTTATTCTCCTACCGTTTATAATAGTTTGAATGAACTATTAATTTTGTTTAGTCTCAACATCCGATGGTTTATCGGAATCTGGTCATAGTACGAGTAGCAGTAACAATAGTATGTATGAACAAATATGCTATGATACAGTGAAATTAAATAATTCAAAAGAAGAAACTAGTCGTTCAGTAGCACCCTATGCACCCTATCCACAAATTGTTCGAACAGAACAACAACAATATCAAATACCTTATCCTGATTATAGTTCAGAAGATGAAAGACCTCTGGTAAAAGCATCATCAACAAAAGTTCAACAGGATAATGCATCCTCACCAACATCGAATACTCAATCGAATCAAAAACGAGAATTACATAGAGAATTAGCGTATAAACAAAAAATGTAAGTTACTTAAAAGAATAAATTGTACAATATGTCGTACGCGATAGTGTGATATATGACGAATATTTGCCATTTTTATGTTTAGTGGTCAATTGTTACCAAAAAAATCAGAATTGGTAAATGTATTCGTTCGTCGTCAAGAACAACAAAAACGAAAAGAAAAAGAATCAGAACGACAAAGACATAAAACCAAGTTAGAAGAGGCTCTCGCGAAACAACGGCAAAAAATAGATAGTGTAAGTTTACAATCCTTGATGTTTAGTTTCACAGTTGTATAGTTAATAACGCTTGTGGAATACCTACTTGAAGCCTAACATAACAATGGTATGATAAGTTTGCGACAGCACGTAAGAACTAGAGTTGTTAACTCAACATTTTTTACTGTAAAGAAATTTAGAGTAGAAAAAAATGTATTAAAAATCATACAACATATTTTACGGCGTGGAAAAAAGAAATAATGTTGAGCTGTATAATTTCCTTGCTATCATAGTGAATTCAAGATTTTCTTCTGTAAATAAAGAACTTTTGAGTTGGTTTTTCGATAGTCTTCATTCATTTCATCCGTCAATTATCAATTCACGAGAGACAGAGAGAAGCCGAGTTATATTTTAGGATATCACGATTCCCTTCTCCAATAACTAGTAAGTTACAGAAAACACGTTGCGCTATCAGGTTCATAATAAAATTCATGCATAAAATAATCAACAGGCTTTTGATCCGTCCCAGAGTAGATTTACTCTTTTTTTGTTCTTGATTTTGCACTTAACTCAATGGAAGGTCATACCACGTCATACGACTACCGATATAGAGATGCTCGCTTTAACCGAATAAGATCTTCACAAAATTGTGCAACAGATATAATTTGATTCTTGACCTTAAAAGAAAGAATATTCTAAGAATATTCACGTCAATATTCTAGTATCTGTATCTCACAATGGGAAAAGACTAACTTAAAATCAGAAGAAATGAAAAAGTAATAAACCGTCCAGAAAAAGTTTTGGAATCAAAAAAATTTCAAAAATGAGAGGATTTGACAGCCTGACTGGTAAAATCCATTACGAGAATGATAAATCAAATGTCAGATTCGAAATTTATCTTGTTCAGAGTTGTTCAATAAGAAGAAATACTGTTAAATCAACTAATCTATTTTAAATCTTATGTTTATTATTTAGGTAAATGACGTTTCTTCACTGGCATCTACATCTTCCTCAGCATCGTCATATACAAATGAATTTGAATTTGTATATCATCGAATTAAACAAAAAAATTCTGTTTCATATTAGCGCTTTTTATAGACATTTAACTTGCGTACGAACAAATTGTTCTTTTTTTTTTGACTAAAATTTTTGTTGATTGTCAATTTGAATTAGGGTTATTTTTCTATCATTAAATACTGTACACATTTTCACTTTGACACGAATAAACTATTGTACTTAAACTATGTGTATTTGTCTATTATTAACGGTGTATTATTGAAAGTTGATTTCAAAAGGACGTGACAACGATCAGTTTCATGATGGTTTTGCTTAGAGATCGTAAAATTTGAAGATAATCGCTCAGTTTTTTCAGAGTATGGAACACACAATTGGAGTGAATGTTACCCTTATTTAAAAAGGGTATCAAAGCATGTCAGACATGTAAGTTTTGTATAGAATTGATGGAAAACTGACGCGTTTACGATCTCCAGTGAGGTAGAGCACACTGATGAAAAAAGCTGAGTGTAGACTTCATCAGTAATTGTCGTTCATTTGCACCAAAACGAAGTAATTTCAAATGAAGAGAAAAAAGATAGTGCTTAGATTTCGCATTCGATCAGCATTCACACCTCTTTTCCAGATCCATATATGACTAGCATGACGAACCGACACAACGTTGACCAGTATGTGAGAAAGTGCCGATTGTGACTTTGACAATCTGATAGTAGGGATCATTGTTAAAGTGCCTGTCATGAATTTCGAATGCTGCAACTCTTGCAATCGAAAATTCACGTTCAATTGGAAATTTTGATATTCACGACACATCAGCACCAATCATACATCGTTTAGTATATTGACTCACGATGTCTGATGTATCAGTTTCCAGCAAACATCCTTTGTCATCCATGAAACAATTGTCTACGTCCATATCCGTAGATGCTCTAACAAATGTGCCATATTTAAAAGTAATTAAAGGAATTCCAACTGGTCAGTCGTGATTCTTAAAACCTTCTAGATCAATTTTAATGCCTTGTAGTCCGTGATAGACTGTTTTGGGTTGATCATTCGTTTGATCATGCTTACTCAATAAACAAATGGCAGAGTTTAACAGAACACCGAAAACCGACTATGTTTGTCGTAGAGCCACTGGCTCTTCGCCGCTGAAGTTTTGCGCGGCATAACGTATGTTATCCCATCTTATATCTGTATAGATAATAGTACCTGCATACAGAATAATCGACAGCATTTGATCATACGACAGTGATGAGCCTATGCGTACGTGCCTAGGATGTACAAGTTTTTGCCTCACAATTTTATATAGATGTTTATAAGGATCACTAGTGGGAGTCATAACATAATCAAAACCATTCGTCTCAAGTTCTTCTGAGAGATCACCGTTGTTGATTCGTCCGTTCCAGAATGTAACATCATTACCATTAGTCATATGTTGATGAGCAGATACAACTTTTTTTGAACCAAAATTCTCCGCTAACGTTATACCGCCTCTTCTACTGAATGAAAATAGATCGAACAATGCCCAATATCATCTTGCGTATAGCCATTCTCTGTTAGACGGGTGAAAGTCAAACATTGAGCGCCATATTGACATGATACTTTATCATGTCGATATTCATCCATGTGAAGAAGATTATCGCGCCTATATTTGTGGCATCGCATCTCCAAATAATGCGAACAAGTTAAATTCTCAGCACAAAATGATGTTGCGAAGAAAGCACTTTTAACATTAGTACTTGTTGTTGTAGACAATGTAGCCTCCCTTGCATCTGTAAAGTTGAGCAGTCTTAGTTAGAAGTGATTTTTCACACCGTCTGGTGGTTAATTTGAAATTTGACATCGGTAAACTACACACTAATGACGCACCTATGTTAGTGAATGTTTCTGTTACCAAACAGGAATGGCTATGTCTTTATTCCGATTATTATGCATTATTTTCCAATGTGCAATTTTATCAATCCTTTCTGTTAATCGATCGTATAACGAAAAAACAATTTATATGAGTACTTACCCCTTTCAAGAAGAAAAAATACGTTAACATTTCTAAATAAAATGAATGTTATTGATCTTTCTGTATCAAATGTTCTGTATCAGTTGAATATCTGTAACAGATATTCAACTGGAAAGAAACGGATATTCACAGCATGTATTCACTTAGTACATTTTCTGTATACCACATAGGTGTACGAGTTGATATAAGTTAATGAAGCAACCACCAGAGAGATTTTTGTGAACTTGACACTTAAGGATCTAAAGATCTGCTCTTTTCGCCGGGTAGACCATGCAATTTTTAAAACTAATCTTACTATCGTTTGTCGATAATTGCAGGCTCTAGTTTAGTTTAACCCATATTTATTAGCAGAAGAATTGGTTTTTTGTTATTTTAAAAATTTAAAACCATACCGAATCGAATAAAAATTCTTTCGGACTCAACCGACCGTAATGATAATTTCAAAATCTAAAAGCTTGAATAATTCGAATTATTGAAGGTATAAGAAGCCTAAAGAGTTCGACGGGATAAATGTAGGAAGTGTGAAGGAACAAAAAAGACGGATAAAGAGATTTTAAAGATGGTATTAGAATGAATACAGTTTTATGCCAAAAATCTTGTTAACAATATTGAGAAAATTAAAAAAAGCATCAATATACCTTAAGAGAGAAATTTTTTCTGAAGGTTAATGGCAAAATCGACGTTACAGTATAGTTCTATATTCTGATGCTCCCACTTCACTTTGTCTTATTTGTACAACTTTTCAATTTAACCACGGTCAGTCATATTAATACAAACCGTTCGGAGGAACCGCAATGAGCCTGAAATGATTGAATGATGGAGAACTTGAAAACATGAGAGGATGAGGAACATCAAAGGATGAAAACGTAGAAAGAGCAACTATTTCACAAACAACCCCATATGAGCTTATTATACTAATGAGGGAACCGCTCCAAATGTTTTCGAGCTTTTCGTCGTAACACACATAGGCATAGGTTATCGCTGAGGTTGATATCATAGTCGGAGCGGCATGCAGGCCCTTGGAGACCCGATTTTCCTAGAAAACCAGATTTTGATTTTCAGAAACTCTAAAATATAACCAAAACCTTTCTTAATGAGGCATAATTGCAGCCCGCAAATTTCTGATTAAAATGAGACTTAAAACTAAAAGTCAAATATCTATCCAAGTCGCAGTAAATAAAAAAGAGAAATAGACCAAACTCATCAAAAAAGAATCTAAAAGATGACCGGACTCGGACTCAGTCCTTAATGTTAGTGACTTTAACTCGGCTTGAATTTTTAGGACTCACGTCATCAGACTCGACTCAGACTCGGTATCCTCTCGGACTCGCGCATGCCTGCGAGACATCTCCCACCTCTACATGACCTTTCTTTGCAAAGTTATAGAATTTACAAGAAAAGCCCTAAATGTTCATTATCACCTCAAAGCTACAGAAATAAAAAGAACTTAATTTAGGGCTTTTCTTGTAAATTCTATAACTTTGCAAGGAAAGGTCGTGTAGAGGTGGGAGATGTCTCATTTTAATCAGAAATGTGCGAGCTGCAATTATGCTTCATTAAGAAAGTTTTTTGTTATTTTTTAGAGTTTCTGAAAATCTGGGTCTCAGAGGATCCGTATGCCGCTCCGACTATGATATTCGAAATCAGTATCAGCGATAACCTATGCCTATGTGTGTTTAGAGGAAAAACCTCGGGAACACTTGGGGCGGTTCCCTCATAAGGTGAAATCGATGTTATCGTGCAGTTCTGTATTATGACACCTCCGAAGTACACATAGCCGAAACCAAGGCTTTTCAGTTCCGGTCTTGATCCTGAAAATATTTTTTGGTTCTAGTTTCGAAAAAAATGTTTTGCTTGTAAAACACACATAACGTACTGCGCTAATGACGCAAAACTATCTCATTCTCAGTATGATTGTTTGTGATCTTCTAACTATCCTTCCGTAAATATGCCCGTTAAGCACTTCGTTTCGACCAACGGAGCTGCTGTTACGCAGAAAAGAATTCGATTGAATACATCACACCCGTGTTTCTGAAGAGTAACCTCTTGTTATTGAAAAAAGTTGATCGTTTTTCTGGTTATGATTTTTCATGGCTTTCGAGGAGCTTCGAAAAACAGGAAGTTCAGATAATAGTTTTTTCCTGGATAATTATTTTCTGAACCCGTAGATTTGAAGAGCAAACTTTTCTGTTCAATTTAAGACCTTGCACAACTCTGTATGACCTTGCATCAAAAAGTTACAAGCATTTTGCTACAAGTCCCAAAGTTGGTTCAACCGATGCACAGTGTTTTCTCTCAGAACACACTTTTTGTGCAGGCATCCTCAGTGTACAGCACTTTTTCCAATAATGGTTCATCACAGAGAGACTGTCTATTTTTAATCGAAAGAGCAAAGAATTCTATGTGGGCTGATGCCGATTTTTCAATTAGACCTTAGTTGTTTAGAAAATTAAGGATCTCTAGAAAACGTTCCACCCATGAGGTTTTTTATCGATTGAAACGGTGTCCAACCGCGTGTAAACGACGAAATAACAGAAATGCAATAACACAGATGCTTGAACCGTGATTTTTAGGCGTTTAATCGATATACGAATCGCGTTTCAAGCATCTATTGAGCTCGTTTCTCCTATGTTGTCGTTTGTACCCGTTTAAACACCGTTTCAATCAATAAAAAAACCTCATGGGCATGTAGTAGTTAGGTGTCTAGTTTAAAATAAAACAGACCGGAACTCTCTCTCTCTAGCTTGAAGTTTATTAAAAAATCTTGAGGAAAACTTCAGCGTCCTTTTTTTGACCTTGGTCTGTGGAAAACTTCTAAACGGTAAGGCGTCGAGACAATAAAACATTTTCATTCCCATAACCCGTTGTGCCTTACATGTGTGGAAAGTTTCATCAAAATCGGATGTACGGTGTCCAACATAATTTCTGAGGGAGGTGCTTAACAACAACATCATCAAGTACAACAGAAACGAGATAAGCTGAACGAGAGCGACAAAGAGGATCCACATGCGGAGAGTGAAGACATGAACAGTTAAATGGATGATGATATATAGACACTCATTGTGCTTTTTGATAGTTTAATGGTTTAGTAGAATTTCCATGAAGCAGTAAACATAGTAGATAGAAAGATCAATGTCTACGAAAAACCTACAACACTTCTTCATGATTTTCTAGAAAAGTTGTATTTAAGTATAGAAAAAAGGTAAATTTTTAGCTGTTCTCACGAAGGCCTTTTAAGCGTCTCGATAAACGAAAAAGCATATGTTTCATTTCTTTGCTGTCATAACGTCGAGATTTCTTTGTTTCGTTTGTCGTTCGTTATCCAAGCATAATCATATCTATCTGTCGTATCAAAATGTATCTTTCTTCTCCTTTCAGTCACATTGCTGTATATTCTGCATAGCAGTATCGTATCTCTCATTCTTAAGACTAAGGTTCCTGTTCATATGAAACGACAGCGATGTATTTCTGATGAAAATTATTTCAAGTTACCTTTTCATCAAATCTTCTGTAGAAGAACAGTAACCGTTACAACCTGCCACTGACTGCGGTGAACAATTATAAAAAATTAGATTATGTTATTCATGATAATCACTGTGGAAGACAGTATAAGTTGTTCTCACTAAATTGCGAAAGATCTGTTGTGTCTGAGCGTGTTTGTGTCAGTGCGTTTTCCAACTTTTTTTGCTTATTTCTTGCGGTATCTTCAATCAGTAGTAAAAAAGCGACTGTGAAATGAATGCATTCGGTTTTCACCTTATACACTGATTTTCTGTGACATTTTGAAAAAATGTTTCACTTCGAGGCCTCGACAGATTGTTAAAGGACAAAGTTGTATCTGCCCGTAAATCATTCTTTATGATTGTGTGAATTCGACCTGGGTATTTCTTTTTCTCCTCTGAGAAAAGATCTAACAGGCACTATGTACTGGAAAAAAAATACTTAAAAAAAGAAAGCGTTGCACATCTGCGAAAAGTCATTCAAAGCAGAGCAAATCAGATTGATCTCATCTCTGTCGTTGGCAAGTTTTATTCTAAAAAAGATTTTTCTCTACGGTGAAAGCTTAATTTAAAATGGATATGGTGTTTGAAACTGCCATTACATTTGAGATTTTAGTACTATGCTGGTTTGACTTGTCTGATTGTCTTTTTTCATAGCTAAAAGGATGCTTCTCAAAATCCACTGTAGGATGAACTCGGTTCTATCTCAATGGCATTTGCGCCATAATCGAAATACCAGCATCTCTCAAAAAAATGGATTTAGTTTTCAGTTTACTGTATTTTAGTATAGCGCAACTATGATGGAGTGAACCGAGTTAATCCCACGGCGGATTTTGAGAAGCACCCTTTTAGCTACGAAAAAAGACTCTTCTCAAATTTCTGCAATGTCTCTTTCAAATATTGTAACATTAACAAAAAAAGTAAAAACGGTAACGCACTCACACTTCGGTAGCAGAGTTACACGATTCAGCCATAAAAATTATATTTGAAGGCTTTTTCTCATATTGCTTATCCAGTTTTTCCAAACGCTTGCGACATAAAGGCCCTAGAGAGAAACGTGTCTGAAAAAATTTGAGACCTAAATACTCAGCTTTTAGAAAGTTATAAGTGCCATCGAAGTCAAACCAGCGTAGTACTAAAATCTCCAATATAATGGCAGTTTCAAACACCATATCCATTTTAAATTAAGCTTTCACCGTAGAGAAAAATCTTTTTTAGAATAAAACTCGCCAACGGCAGAGATGAAATCAATCTGATTTGCTCTGCTTTTAATGATTTTTCGCAGATATGCAGCGCTTTCTTTTTTTTAATATTTTTTTTCCAGTACATAGTGCCTGTTAGATCTTTTCTCAGAGGAGAAAAAGAAATACCCAGGTCGAATTCACACAATCATAAAGAACGATTTACGGGCAGATACAACTTTGGTCTTTAACAATCTGTCGAGGCCTCGAAGTGAAACAGTTTTTCGAAATGTCACAGAAAATCTCATTTGAGATAAAGACATAAAATTTTACTCACTCTTTCCAGATAGCAGTATAGATTAACTCGAAAATGCTGAGGGTCGACCATGTTTCACATGTGTTTGTAAGGAGTAAGGAAGGGTATGTACATCCTTTTGGTAGTACCACATGTTACCCATAGCCAAATCTTGCCAATCCTCTGTTGTATATAAAGTACGGAGACTTGTTTAAAACTATCCTCAACTGAATATGTGTCTATAAGCTAAACAGTCATTATGCTGTTATTGTGACTGTCATATATAAATAACACGATAAATCACTAGTATTAGCATAATTTGAAATATAATTACAATCATTATATTAACACAGAACTTGATTTTTCCAATCACAGTATTATTGTTCACAACAAAATTTATGTTCAGAAATAGAAATTGATCTGTTAGAAAAAAGATAATTTATCTATCGCGTGTATATCTAGTACCATGTAATTAACAAAATTTATAGAATCATGAATAATCTTTTTATGATGTATTAAACTCAAGCTATAAGAGAAAACCGAAAAATTTATCAATTAATTTTTAACCGTTAGTGAAATATGAAAAATTGTTTCTCCTGGAGTTGACCTAACGAGTTGATTATTTCCAAAAACTGTATCCTATTTCGGATCCAAAAAACTTATTTAATCTGGTGAATCCAATTCAGTTGTACTTCCTCTCGATCTTGGATATAAAAACTTGAAATCAAAGTGAAATATGTTAATTAGAAGAGTGATTCTATTAAACTAGAAACAGCTAATTAGATGATTATTCTCTCAGCATATACAGACATCCTTCTATAGTTAGAGAGAAAAATTTTGGTTTTTTTTTTAATGAATTTCCTGTCTCTCTTCTTATGCAGAAGAACAGAAACGAAAAGAAAAATGAACGTGTACAGTGAGAGAGAACGAGCGCGCGCAAGAGAGAGAGAGAGAGAGAAAGAGAGAAAAAAAAATGAAAGAAGAAGTCAAGAAGGGATTAAAGTGAGAGAAGAAGAAGAAAAAAACTAAAAGAAAAATCACTTCTTCTAATGGTCATAAAAGAAGGAAAAATCAAAAAGAGGAATTGAATTATCAACATGAACAACATGAAGTCAAACTACCGTATCTGACAACAATCTTCTTTGTTGTTGTAACAATTTTTGATCACTTTGATCAATAAGTAAGTTTTACAATTACAATAGAAGATACTTCTCTTCATTTTTTGTTTTTGACTATATACATTACATATATTTTTTTAAGATTATGTATTATTTATGCTTGCCAACACGTACTAAATAAGTAATATAATATCATCTGTACATATGTGTATGTCCAAGTAGCTTTCTTTCTCCCTTTCTCTTGCTCGTAAATATACTTATAGAAAGATGCAATCAAAAA
The DNA here is from genome assembly GCA_905250885.1 of Didymodactylos carnosus. Taxonomy (NCBI): domain Eukaryota; kingdom Metazoa; phylum Rotifera; class Eurotatoria; order Philodinida; family Philodinidae; genus Didymodactylos; species Didymodactylos carnosus. Next base: position 22,798 of record CAJNOQ010000171.1, read on the forward strand.
GAGACGAAGAAAATGAATGTCGGTAATAATCCTGATGATGATTTTCTACATAATGTTATCAGGTTCTAATTTCATTTTGGCTTTTTTAATAATACAGGTAAATGAGATATTCTAATATGAGTTTATATTTTCGATCTATTAAGATGAGATGTTTAACTCAGCTAATAAGAGATATGATAGTCTTTTTTTCTCATATCAATATGTCAACCAGTATAATAACTAATGCATGCTGTCAAATATGCTTAGAGTCTATAATAAAATGTATTGAATACTATTCATCTCATAAAAAAAACGAGCAGTCTTCTTGAAATTTTTCGATAAGAAAACAGTTCACTTTTTTGATATAATAGCGATGGAAAATGAAGGTAGACTGGTTTTTTTCTCTTTCTGAGTCGTTAAGTTAATTTATGCAGCACTAGAAACTTGTGTCTAACATGATTTTTTTGTTTTTTAAATAACGATATATGTATATATGCGTAATATTTGTTGATCTTTTTCTCGCGTTCTACTTACTTCACTTAAATGGCATCAAGTTTTTCGTTTTCTTTCGTCTTCTTTTTTTTTTTGCCTAACAATGCCTATCTATCGTATGTTTTACAATACTTTCTCATAAATGTTATACATATACGTATAATAATAATAATAATGAAAAACATAGTGTTATACCATCAGTCTTTGTAAACTGTTCAACAAAACAAAATGTACACATCTGATAAATTAATTATTTCCTCTCTCTCTCTCTCTCTCTCTCTCTCTATCTCTTTCTCTCCACAAATACACACACTGTGGCCTCGGTCGGACATGAACACAAATAAATTAATTATTACAATCCGTCTTTCTCTTTTTCTCTTATAATGGACATATTGTATAAAAATGAACTTTGTTCCATTACAGTTTGATTGTCACATTTTTAATTCTATTTGATTGAACTAACTATATCATAATTTTCTTGTTTCAACTATAATGACAATTTACATAGATATTTATTTTTAGGAATGATTTAGACTTTTAAAATTATAATAACATGTCATCGTATTATTGTTCAATTGTTATTTATTCTATTTTATTTATTGTTATTTTTTCACCCATTTCTTCAACACGTTGGTATCGAATGTTTTATTCATCAGTTGAAGATCCATGTGAACGACAAGGACGTTTTCAACGTTGCATACCAGATTTTATTAATGCCGCATTTCGTAAACATATTGTTGCTTCATCAACATGCGGTAATCCACGTTCACGTTATTGTAGTCAAACGTCAGATAATAATAATGTATGTGATATATGTGATGCATCAGATCCATTAAAAAGTCATCAATCCGATTATTTAACCGATATTAATAATCCAACAAATTTAACATGTTGGCAATCAGAAAATTTTCAACAATCAAATTTAACAAATGTAACATTAACATTATCATTACATAAAAAATTTGAGTTAACTTATATTAGTTTACAATTTTGTTCACCTATAAAACCCGATTCAATGGCCATATTTAAAAGTATGGATATGGTAAGTAGTTTATCTATTTCTTTTTTTTTTCTCAAATAAGTTATTTATATTTTTTTGTTATTTGAAGGGTAATACATGGATACCATTGCAATATTATTCTAGTGATTGTTTGAAAACATTTAATAAATCGCCTCTTGCAACTATTACACGTTCAAATGAACAAGAGGCACTATGTACAAATGCAAATAATGACCAAACATTAACATCAACATCACGAATTGCTTTTAGTACACTTGAAGGTCGACCATCAGCTTATGAATTTGATACAAGTCCAGTATTACAAGATTGGGTAACGGCAACTGATGTTAAAGTTGTTTTCTATCAATTACGACCACCAATTTCAAAATTCTATAACAATAACGATATGATGACCTATGAAACAAATTATTATGCTGTTAGTGATTTTGCTGTTGGTGGAAGGTGTAAATGTAATGGGCATGCATCGAAATGCATTACAAACAGGTTTGTTTAAAAATAATAATAATAAATTTTTTTTCTTTCCATCTATTATTGAACATTTACTATAATGTGAGATTCTAATTTAAATTTTGTCACATTACAGTAGGATTTATAACATAGTTGTTTACAAAAATTAGCATTTTTTTTCTCAGCTTTAACTAATTTCTTTAGAAAAATTGTTTATATGGTTGATCACTTTAGGCTAAAGAAGAAAATAAAATCTGTTAATTGTTTTGTTCTATACACATCAGTAACCGACAAAATGTAATAATTTCTTATAAAAACAAATATCTGAATATTAAATATCTATTGTTATGTTAATATTTATCTCATTTTGTGTGTCTGTATATACTTGAAAAAACGTCAAGACAGATGAAAAGACTTGTTCAATTGATCAAAATATTCAGTTCAAGTCTTTGTAAATGGTGATGGTTTTAAAGAGTATTATCTTCATTTGAATAATATTTTTCTATTAGAGAGTGAACAGTTAAGAAATCATTTGATAGTATCGATATTGATTATATTAATAAGATAACTAATACTGTGATATATCAAATTGATTAGATTGTTCCAACTATACATGTTTTCATATTCGAGTACAGATTTGGTGATGTGTCTCTTGTTTTTATCAACGTATCAAAGATAAAACAGTGTTCTATACACTACACAAAAATGTCGTAAAAATTGAACATTTTTTTACAGTACGTCCTATTCATAATCATCGAAAATAAGAAGCTAAAGTACAAACATCGAAAAGAACAAGATCTTTTTTTATCAGACTTTTAACCTTGTTCTTTTAATCCAGAATTTATCGTTTTTTTTTCTGTTTAAAACTAAAAACACGAAAAACGGAGAAAAAAATGTTTTTTTGTTATTAAAGTACAAATGTCATAACGTAAGATTTGACTATCTCTTATTCAGATATGTCAGAAAATATATATAATTGGACTTCCATATTTTTATTCCATTATGGCACTGATGCATGTATATTGTGAAAAAAGCAATGATCTGTGGTAAACATTTTTAGGATTTTTTCTTCTTTTTTTTGTTTTTCTTTTTTTTTTTAATGAAGTTATTAGAAAAGAAAGCGATCACAGACAACTATCTTGAAACTATTATTGTACAGACACATATGAAATTCCCTCGAGATATGTCTATATTCGTTTTAAGTTATTTGTTTGATGTATTGGATAATGAAAATGATTATTTATTGTCGTCTGTAATGAACTATCACCTTTTTGACAGCAGCAAAAAAAAAAAAATAATAAGAAACAATTAATGAAAGTGAGATTTTTTTGACTTTTAATTTTTTAACGAACTCGTGGACAAGAATGTCATACATGTGAAAATAAGAGTAAGCTTCAAATTTAGTTTTTATTCAAATCTCCACCTTCTTGTAATGAAATAGAGAGAAGAAGGTAGTAAGTGTTGTATCTCATACCTACTTGTTGTTGTTCGTTGTGTAATTTCTCTTTTTTTTTCTTTTCTCTTTTGTACGTGTGCATATATACTTATCAGGATCATTTTAAAAAAAAAATTGCACATACAAAAAAAAAAGCAACGAAAAAAAGAATTTTTCTCACATGTACATATTAAAAATTGTTCATGTTACGTGTTGTTTAGAGATACTTTTTTTTTGTAGCGCGAAGGACAATGACATCATCATTATGAAATTCACGTTCATATAACTAATTGTGATTGTACTAGTTGAAAAATAATCTCGCAAAGGTGAAGGAATGAAACAGTTGTTTCTCTTCTGTATAAATCAATCAGAAAAAGAAGAAGTAGAAAATATCTTTTTTGTATATATTTGCAAATTTCGATGACTCAATATATTTTCTGTTTGTTTGTATTATTAAAACAAATAATAGTAAACATTCCAATGATAATGTCTTTCTCATTGTTTCCCGATAAGACCAATGTTTTTGTTGTTTTTTTATACTGATGATAAATTTCTACTACTAATTCTTTTTTATTCAATATTTTCAATTGTATAAGGTGAACATTGATACCGAAGAACTATAATTTGAGTGTAGAATTTTAAAAATTCGGTAGTATGATGATAAACCTAAGACTACTATGATGTTGACTATCACTTTCAATTTCTTTTTTTTGCTTAAAGTATATCTGAGTGTGTACTATCTTGTCATATATTCTTTGAGAAAAATAACGTTTTCTTCTGAATAGGTAATGTCTCTTTTTCTTTTTCCTTTTTATTAACGATGCCATGAGTTTCATAAATGATTATCATATATTAAAAAAAAAAATCAACTTATGAATGGTTAAATTCATCGAGTGGTGTACATGAGAAAAGGGAAAAGGGAAGTTGAAAACTAATAAAAACTTACAATGACAATTAGAACAATGAAAGAATTGAAACTCTTTAAGAATAGATGACAAATAGAAAATGATGATATATACATCCGTCTTTCTGTTATTAACACTTAGAATTTGAAGAATAATTAGTGAGAAATTGTAGTTGTATCATTTTAAATATGAATAGATTTTTTTTTCTTTTTTACTTTTGTACAGTTTGTATGAGTGAAAAAATAGAAGAGAGAAAGAAAGATGAAATAATTAAATTAATATTCAAAGTGTAAGAGATTAACAACCTGAAGAGTTATTTTGAATCATTTTTATTATTTTGCAGTTTTATATTTAAAAATAAGACTAAAAGTTGAATTCTAAAAATGTTTAGATTCATTGAATGTATTTATTTTTATTCTTTATTGTAAAGAATAAAGAAATCATACAATCTCATTGACAGTAAAATAATCTCTATAATAGAGCTTCTTTCTCAGGATTCAAATATCACTAAAAACAAAACAGACTCTTAGAGTTGAGTGACGTTAAAAATTATGATCACACAGATAGAAGTCTTTTATGATAAAGAAAGACAAGTATCTACTGTTATGATGAGAAACCTTTAGGATATATATATATATGTGTGTGTGTGTGAGTAAATGACTGAGAGAGAAGAAAAAAATTAAATCATGCAATATTACATACAACAAGGTATTATTATACAATTTTCTTCTTCGTGTTGATTTTCAAAAGAACAATTACATACATGTAGAAAAAGAAGAAGACGAAGAAACAAATTGATTTGTCTGTACATAAGAATATGAAAAATAAATAATAAAAGATAAGGAAGTTAGCAGGCGTGTGAACAACTGTTTATACACGTTATATGGTAACAATATATCTAACGAATCTTAACGAATTCTAAAAATAAAACAGTGGAAAAATATATGTTTTCCAATTAAAGACTTTTGATCTCTCTTATATAAAGAATAAATTGATTTTTTAAATTTATAATTGATTTTAGTGATGGTCGATTAGTTTGTGATTGTAAACATAATACGGCTGGTGATGAATGTGAAAGATGTAAAGATTTTTATTATGATCGACCATGGGCAAGAGCAACTCAACGTGATGCTAATGAATGTATTGGTAAGTTAAACTACTATTATAATTGGTGTTTTGTAGTATCGATAAAAAAGTAAGAGTATTATAAAACTGAAAAAATTATGTTTATAGTTATACATTTATTTCTAAGATGATTAATAATAAATAAAAACTTGTTTTTAGTGTGTAATTGCAATAATCATTCAGAAAAATGCCGTTTTAATCTTGAATTGTACAAATTGAGTGGACACAAATCAGGCAGTGTCTGTTTAGCATGTCAGCATAATACAGCCGGTAGAAATTGTCACTATTGTCAAGAAGGCTACTATAAAGATAAATATGAATTGATAACAAGTGCGAGTGTTTGTAGAGGTAAAAAATACAACATACAGTCGAACAAACTAATAATATATTGTTGTCTCAATGTTGCACCTTTTATTCACTTTTTCTTCTCTCTATTTCTCTCATTCTTTATAGTTTTCACAATCACAAATAAAAACTAAATTTTTATATGAGAAAAAGAGAAAAAAATTAATATTCATCCATTTGAATCTGTGAAGGGTTAGTGATCTGTATATATTTATTTTATGTTTTTGCAGCATGCAATTGTAATTCTCATTCCAAACAATGTCGTTTCAATAAGGAATTGTATTTGTTATCCGGGAGAAAATCAGGTGGAATATGTATTAATTGTAAGCATAATACTGTAGGCCGTTCATGTCATTATTGCCAAGAGGGCTATTATCGCGATATTTCATTGTCAATAAATCATCCGAAAGTATGTAAAGGTAGGCTAAATCATATGACAAATGAGAGTTTAGTGCTATTGTAGTTTAGAGCGCATGACTATATTTTGCTTATAACCTGAATTTATGCATGAGTTTACTTTTTTTTCTTCGAAAAAAACAAATTTAAAATGGATGAATGTTTTTTTTTTTCTCCTTCTCTCCTTTTATAATTGCATGATTATTATGTTTGACCTTGTATGATATTAACATCTATTATTTACTAGATGTTGTGTGTGTTTTTATTGTTCATCTTTTTATTTTTTAGAATTATGATAAGGTAAGTTTTCACATTTTTATTTTCAATATATTTACACATTGAAAAAAATCAAGTGATTGATTGATTGTTTAACGATATTTATAACAAGTTCTTCCTGAAATAGTATTTTTAATAAATATGAAACAAAGTTTTTTTCTTTTAACAGGAAGGAAATTGCTTTGTTTATATTTCAATTTACGGCATTCTTATATTTCTTTTGAACCTTTTTTTTCTAAACTAGATCCTCGAGCGAAATATTAAAACAATTTTGTCAACTCAGATGTTTATATGGTCATGACTAAATGAATAAAACAATTTTGATCCTTTATGGTCAGGTCTATTTATAAAAAACAAAGAAAACAAAGAAAAATGTTACCATATGACGACATCCGACTGAAAAGGGTTACGATCTGTGGGTTTATCTCAGTTCGTCCCAAATTGCTCACTCTCACACCTGCCCACCCCTTTGATGTTGTTTGATCTTACAAAGCCAATTTGGGACGAACTGAGAGGACACCCGATCTGTGCCAACAAAATTTTAAGATTATATACTGCCTTGTCGTCGAAAAGTTTTGATAGAAATCTACATGTAGATATAATCGTTAATTGTTATAAGAATTAAGCTCAGACTTTGAAGTACAACTGAGATCAGAAATAACAAAATTTTAGAAATTGAGGCAGCATTTCTACGCAAAAAGAGAACTAGGATCTTTTTTCTTGTTAACCTTCGGCTCGTAACACTGTCGTCTATGATGTATTATCTGTTCTGATGCCTTTTTTTCATTACATAGAAACCAAACTAACTTTCAAACAGACCGAAATTAATTGTATTGTACATCGATAAATAATTTCAGTTTAAAGGAGATTTCAAACAATGTCTGAACTTAATAGACAAATTACACTTTTTACAGAATATCAGCTTTTAAGTCGAGCGAGTGAAACTCGAGGAGGCTTATTCTAGTTCACCATAAAACATTCTTCTTAAGTCGACTGAGTAAAACGATAGGAGACTTATTGCTTTCCACTTCGGCGTTGCCTAGCAAAATTCTTCTTTTCACACTATGTTTTCTCTTTCGAGGCTGCCACTCGTTCTCGGTTATCTCAGATTCCACAGATTTGAAGAAGAAGATGATTCAAAAGTAGATCAGCTGTAGGTGAGACATCTGAAGTTAGTTTGGGCTATTTGCTTTAGTTATCCTATAATTAGTGCCACAAAATGAGTATATTTTTTAGACAACTCTGTATCGTTTTGCTTATGAGATAATTAATCGTCCCGTGATTCACTTCATAGTGAATATATATGCTATAGTGCTTGATATGATGAAAGCTCTAGCAGAATGTATGATAGGATAATGAATCAGCTGATATGATAATGTGAATAATATATCGTAGAAGATAAATGCAGGTGAATACATTCTGAAACACGTCTTTGCTATTAAAGGAGAAAACACGAGATTCGATTTGCTTTTCTAAATTTCTCACGGTATCGTCCCGAATATCCAATTCGTGTTGACCATTATCGTTCCGAAAAAAAGTCAATGTGTTATGACTTTCTGGATGTTCTAATTTCGTCTGTTTCCCGTGCTACTTAGTCGACTTTCCAGTCTTTCCGCAGATCAGCTGGCTCTGTTCTCCTTCTTTCCACACTTTTCTTGCTCGAGTCACCCACTCGTTCTCAGCTATTCCTAATAGTAGAGCTTTGGGACAAAGATCAGTAGTAAGTCTAACGAGGAAAGGTCCGCAAGTGTGCAATCGCTTTTTCTTCGAAATTTAGTGGACAGTAGGTAATCGACTATGCTGAATCCGAATATGACATTCGTTTGGGCACTTAGGTCTCCACAGACCGGATTTCTAGAAAACCAGTTTTTCAGAAACTATAAAAAATAACAAAAACCTTTCGTAATGAGGCATGGTTGTAGTTCTCAAATTTCTGATTAAAATGAGACATCTCCTAGCTCTGCGTGACCTTTCTTTACAGAGTTGTAGAATTTACAAGAAAAGCCCTAAATTAATTTCTTCTTATTTCTGTAGCTTTGATTTGACAATGAACATGTAGTAAAAAAAGCGATCGCACACTTGGGGACCTTTCCTCGTAAGAGCCATAGGATGGCATATCTGAAATTAGTTTTTCTGTATACCTTTTAACTAGCGAACTATATGAGCTCTAAAACCTGAGCATATTTTCAAGAACTCTACCGTTTTTCCTATGCAATAACTAATGGACATTCAGTATGAACAGTGTGCAGTGACTCATTAAGTAGTCACGTACTACTTATCAGTCTATACTTCTGTGTAGTTTGATGCATTTATAGGCTGAAACATTATTACCGATAGAATACATCAAAATATTTACTACGAACAGACAGCAGTGCTTCAACCGTATTTAAAGGATTCAGATGGTGTCTAAAGTGTATGTAAGAAACGTTTCACTTGGTCGGCTTTCCAATCTTCCCAAAGGGCAGTTAGTATCTAGTTTCGTAATCTTTCATCAAATCATAGTATAGCCATAACCATGTGGTTATTTTTCGTTTCATCGATTTTTGTTCTCCAAAGAAAGATAGAATCAAAAGATGTATATGCTAAACAAAAGATGTCTTCAAGATCATTGTGTGTGTATGTGTTTCTCTCTCATTTTTCTTAATGTATTTCTGCGTATTTGCTCGATATTATTATATCTTTGTCTTTGAGAAACATAATTACAAGTGTAAACATTGAATCTATCTATGATATAGAAAGACAAATAAACAATGCAACTATTTTTTGATGAAATATACAATAGGAGATTAAATTAAATATACATTAGATTTTAAGAAGAAATAAAATAAGACAAAATAGACTTCCAAAAAACTGTTATCAACTCGAGTTATATTAAGAACTATTAAAATCATGTTAACAAGTGGTAATTTTGTTTTAATGATATGTGTGTGTCAATAAAGATATGAGAAATCAATGTAGAGATAAATCAAAAAGAAAGAAAAGAAACATTAAATAACAAGAACTTGGCAAATATTGTTATATGATTCAAGTGTATATATTGAAAATAAAGTTACATACTTGATTGCTTTTGCTACTAAATACCTCTAACATCATGCTTTTCAAACACACACACACAAAAAAAATATAGTATAGCATTGGTCACTAGTGATAACACTTGGATGTTTGTGATTCACATCTTATAATTGATATAATTCTATACATCTTATAATGTTATCTATTTCTATTGTCTAGAATGCAATTGTCATCCGGTTGGATCTCGTGGTAAAACGTGTAATCAAACAACTGGACAATGTGTTTGTAAAGATGGTGTAACGGGACTTCGATGTGATCGATGCTTGAAAGGTTATCAACAGACAAAGTCACCAGTAGCACCATGCATACGTATGTAGAGCAAAATCGATTTGTTAATTTACACCCTTTTTAATTATAAATTAACTATGCTGAAATATCTTATCGATGATAACAGAAATGAAGTGTTGACAATACAACCAAGTCGTATTTATTCACAAGATAAACTATAAATAATTGATATATTATTATTTTCATAGTCAAAGTGCTCATCTATCAATCTACTACATGTTATTATATAACATAGAGAGAGGGAGAGAGAATTTGATTTGGTCATTTATCACCATCAAGAGAAAAAACCTTTTTTCCTCTTAATCAATTTACTTTTCGACAGTTATTAAATAATTACTGGAGTTTTAGGAAATTTCATTTACTTCTAGGAACTTTGGAATTATCTCCTATTTACAGTATTTATCAAGATGATGCATATTCATCATCCAATAATCGTGAAGACGATGGAACATATTCGTATAATCAACAATCTCCACCGCAATCGTCTACTGTCATTCCGTCAGATAATGGTGATGTTAGTGATAGTCGATCAGCTATTGATCAAAGTCAGTATTGTGGTGCTTGTCGATATTATAGTAAACGATTACATTTCAAAAAATATTGTAAACGAGATTATAGTAAGTATTTTTCTCTAATAATTAATTCTTAAAAATTTTACTTCTTTCTTCTTCTATAGCAATTCATGCTCGTGTAACAAATCGTCATGATGGTGGTCAATGGATCTCATATTTATTAACTATTTTACGTGTATATAAAGATCGTTTAAATCGAATACAAGAAACTGAACAATGGGTATGGATAAGTCGAAAAGACATACAATGTAATTGTCCAAGACTAAAAATAGATCATGAATATTTACTAATGGGTTTTTATGATCAAATGCAAACATCACTAAGTCTAGATAGAACTTCTGTTGTTATTGAATGGCGAGAAAGAATGGAACAACGAATGGTTCGTTTTAGACGATTAGAATTAAATAAAAAATGTTAATAACTGTACAATTTCAAAATTTAAACGTATTATAGGAAGTTTAATGAGTCGCGAAATACATCATTCCATGTCATATGTAGAAAGAGAGTGCAAAGTTTTTTGACCATTGCTGTTGTTGTTGTTGTTGCTGTTGTTATCGTATCATGTACATTTTTGTATATATTTCTCATTTTGTCACAGTAATATATATTTTTTCTACTTGAAGCCAATCTTTCATCTTTTCTTCGTCCAGAATCTAGTTATGCATCAGAGTACTTATCTAATAGTTCTTCAAGTTTCTATCCATATTGCATCAATTCTGTTGAAGAATAATTCTTTTTTTTTTGTTTTTTGATTAAAACTGACTACAACTGGCTTGAGAAATTGCCTTTCAGGAATTATAATTGGTTTCAAACCGACCTTTACAAAGGCTTGCACTTTTGAAAACAACTCCTTTCTAACTATTCTTTACTTTTTGTTTATGCCTAAAATGAAAGATACTGTATCCCACGTTATTCTCTGATTTTAGTATTAGTTTGTTTGTTTGTTTTTTCACTCGGCCCTACATGGCTTAGTCCAATCTGTATTATTGCTTTTTTATTTGTTGTTGTTTAAATGTTTTTAATAAAAAATATTCAAATTAGTGTTTATAATCACCATCTATTTTTCCGTGTCGTCTTTTCTCTTTTATAGAAATTTTGGCTAATTTATTAGAATTAAAAAGTCGGGAAAAGAATTTTATATTTAATATCACATATAGATTAAAGAAATGAAACTGTGAAGAAGATTGAAGTCAATCTCTTCATATTGATAGTTTACCTTTGATTTTGAGCTGTGGATAAGGAAATTGACGTCACATTTTCTCTCTCAACATGTTGAAGATTAAGAATTTGCTGTCAAATGTTAATTTATTGATTGCTATTACATCATTTTTTTTAAACATGAAATCAACGTACAAATATAAAACCTTCTTTCGAGACAAATCCATTGAATTAAAGTAAAAACCGATTAACCAAAACAAGCATCTATATGTATAAAGTCATCAATCAAAAATGCATCAGAGATTCACTTAAAATGTGAGCGATGAACAATAGGCGTTGAATGAATGAAACCTATTCATACACACATTTTTCTTATTGAAGTAGAACGTGTGTCATGATTAATATTGTTGTAGTTTACCACTATCGCTGATGATCATTTACATTTTTTTTTAACAAAACAATAACAGAGTCTAAATTATAAGATCTTCAATAAGATTCATTTTATATTTATTATTGTCTAAACAAAATACTAAAAATATGATGAAAACTTTAATCATTAACGATAAACAATATACAAACAATGGCTAACAGAAGGACATGGCTAATTAACGTAAACCATTAACATAGATTAGTAAACCAATTCATTTATTGATATCCAATCATTCATCGTTCATATTTCGATTCTAATATAGAGTGTAGAGTAATGAGACGAGTAAAACTTTTTCATCTATATAACTTAAATGTCAACTGTGACTTCTTTTGTCATAAAACACAGAAAAGTTAATTATAGTAAATAACACCATAACATGTCGTCTACAAAATGGATATTGTCTATAATAATTATATATTACATCTTTCGATATCATTTCTCTCTTTTTATCACTTATTTAATCTCTCTGGTCGTCAAATATGTTAATTTTCAATTGTAAATAGATGAGACAACTACTAACAGTAATTATTGTTTAAATGACATAGTTTCTCTCTCAAAAAAAGAAAAAAAACTGTTACATCATACAAATGTAAACATTTTAAATTATGAACGATAATAGACAGAAACAGTTGGTTAGATATCTTATCGTCACATAGAGAAAGCATGTCAAGGTTTGATAATGATCCATGAAGTAAGTATATGCAAAAGATAGTCTAAATGCTTTGGTAAAGAGAACTGTATAACCGATGATAGTTTTACTAGAAAAACGTTAGATGTACATCATAGCGTTTTAGTGGCCATTAAATTCAAGTATAGAAGAAATAAGAAAAGTGACCATTGCCATTAACAGCACTTAAAAAACAAAAGAGGTTAAATTTAAACAGACGTCTTACTATAAAAGATAAAATATAAAAGAGATTGACCTTCATTATAAAAAAAAAGTCTTACTTTTATGAAATCAATATTTCAATAGAGCTTTATAAACTCAAACGACTACCTGATATAGAGTTTTAATTAGTCAAATATAGGACAGAAATGATCAAGTGATTAAAAAAATAAAAATAAAAAGTTAACAAAATTGTACTAACGAAATTGATTATCTACTATTCTTTTAATCTAATACAGCAGTTCAATTTGATGATGAGAAAAATATAATCGAAGATTTATGATCTAATCACACTTTTCAGTTAAAAGATGTACCAATGATAATTTTTTACTTTTTATTTAATCTCTCTACTTATCATGATTATTTATTGTGTAGATCTTGTGCAACAAACAAAATTATCGTATACAAATGTCACATACATACTTAGAACAAAGACGAAAGAATCTAAATTACAGAATCTAGTTCAAACACCTTGTATAAAAGCATCACAAAATAGCCAATGGTTCACTTGTAAATGAGAGAAGAATATGTTTCCGTATGATGATAAAAAGATTGATTTTCAAGTCTTATAATATGCGACTTTCTTTTCAGATGGACAAATATACATAGATCAGATTAGTAAAACAATCGTCAATTTTTTTTTTTTTGTATTGAATTGTATACTTATCTGTTGAGAATAAATTTAAATAATCTGTTGAGGTGACTGACTATTTCTAACTCAGAAATGTGTGACATGTTATTTCAATCAAAACATATAATCCATTTGATTGAACTCATTTTATACACACACGAATGAACGTGTTTTGTGTAAACAAATCATCATAGGAGATATGTCAACTCTAAAATAGATGAAAACACACAAATGGTGTTCTGTTTATGGGAGCACAATCATCATTGTGTGTATGTGTCTCTTTAATGTAAATATAAATCAATAAAAATTGTCTAGTTCGATTCTCTCCTTTTTTTATTTTATTAAAAAATAGTAACAAAGACATTCGAGTTTGATGTAAATTAAAACAAATAATTTTGTCAAGAAAAGGTGACTATAATAATGATGTATGAGAAGGTGATACTGAACAAAAAATGTTTTTCTATTTTGTTGGAAATTTTTTTCTCGCCTATGTGTTACTCAGCTAACATCATTTCTTTTGACTGATATAACAGTAATGGAGTGATACTATTTAATTATTGATCAATATTCTCAATTTATGTTGTGCAAACTCTTCTAGGAATTAGTTCCTGTCTGTTTTGTTGGTTTTGTGGTAACGAGTAAACCTGAAACAATTGTTTTAATAGAGCAATCTGATCACTGTTATCTTATGCCGCATTTTTTCTTATAATGTTTTCAACGGTAGATATTACAGATTATTGAATGGACAGATCATGGAATTTGAGAGAACATTTAAAGTTGAAATACTGAGTTTGATAATCTATCCGTGATTTACATTAAAAGAATGACCTATTGTCTCGGCAGAAATATTTTGTGTGACATAAATGTTTGCTAAAGAGTCTATTCCATGACATGATAACAACCGCTGTGAACATATGTCATACAGTATTGTAAAAAAAAATTATTATCATAATGCCTCATTCGAATGATATTAATAAGGATGACGATGATAATGAATTCTACACATCTTGATCCCTAAAATGGATTCGTCATTTTAAGACTATCATTAAAGGATTTCGTATTCAATTATATAAATTTCTGAGCTCTTAAAAAATGGTTTCTGTTTATAGTAATTCGCCCGCATAATGAGTACCAGAGGTTGATACAAGCTATTGGATTACGACGTTAGAGAGCAGACATGGTTGTTAATATCCCTAGATTGAACATCTCGGACAATAAGCAAACTGACTTTGATTAAGTTAGGGATGTCCAGATACATCGAATCTAGACACACTCAGTTATCTATCAACGAAACAATTTTCCACTTTGGTACCTAGGATCTAGGAGAAAAAAATGTAATTCCTGAATTAATCTTCGTTCCGTATAAGTGCTTAGAACGTAATGAGATTGCGCAAGTCGGATCTGATTCAAAATTATACCAAATTATCCGTGGTCATGTCTTGCATTCATTACGAATGCAGTTCTATGCGGTTTTTCTACAGGACCTTTGATATGTGTTTTCCAAAAACCCTTGATTTTTAGACTAAAATCTATTTTTCTTGACTGAAAAATACATTTATTGAAAACTAATGACATATTTTAAATCAGCGCATGAAACTGCGTCGAATGACGTATAGTTTGTTAGTTTTACAAATATAACACATTTTGGCAAAAATTTAGAGCAAGTACCCCCTCAGGCATTTTTCATTGAAAAAAATTCTTTTCGGCTGTAACCTTTTTTCTAATTGTATTTCATTTGAGACATAATTAAGCAATGTTATGCTACTAATAATTGTTTTTTAACTAAAACGACTAGATGTCCGCCTGCTCTATGGAAAAATGCCTACTGTACAGGATAACTCAGAATGTCATGTCGCTTTTTCTTTTTAGAAGAGAGGCAATATAATCACTGAAAGGCGAATTTAATTGCAAACGACATATTTTTTCTTCGTCGCAGACAACTTGGTTTTTAGGGATGGACTTTCTTTTTAGATATGCTGTTAAGTTCGGCTGTTGTTGAACGCATGTTAGTTCAAGGAGCCGCGTTTTGGAACAACAATGGCAATGACTAAGTGGAGACGCAGTTGACAAAACTCTAAAGCATGAGATGTGATTTTTATCGAGTGAATAGTAGAGACCTGCAACCCGACCAGAACCCGATTCGACCCTAGGGTCGGGTCGGTCGGGTTAAGATGCTGCCGGATTCGGGTTGAACATTTTGTGGCGAAATTTAAAATATAGATAACAATTTCAATTTTGTATTACTTATTGAGAAGTTAACTCTACTGGAATTTTTCGTTGAAATACTTATTTCAGAACAACTGCATTCACTAACGAGGCAAGGTCTGCAGATGCCCAACTCCGTTTTTAATGATATTATGCCAGTTAATAGAGGAAAGTGAGCTGATAAAAACCCTTAAAGGAGGACCCATATCACTCTCAAAAGTTATGAATTTTTTTGTTCTAAAGGAACACTGTCTGTAGTAACAGTAATAATTCTGTAACCCAGTCAAAACAAAGAATTAAGAAGTGAAATTTTCTTTTGTACTTTCGCTAATAGACTGCTAATAGTCCAGAAAATTTGAGCGTTATATCTTCCTAAATTTGCTTGCTATTGAACTTTTCTTCTTGAAGGAAAACAATGTTTTTCCAAATCTCACAATTTTCAATAACATTTTATTAGAGGTAATATTGCGAATTTAGAAATATATAACGGTGAAATGTTCTGGAATATTAGCAGACTATTAGCAAAACGTCACTCGCTTGTAATGCGATGCCCTCCGCTAAACAAATAGGTAAATAAAAAGACCTAAACTTAAGACCAAAACAAAAGAGTAAAACTTTGTCGGGTCGGGTTTGAGTAACGTTTTCTTAACCCATGCAGGTCTCTAGTGAGCAGCCGTGTACTGTAATGCTTAATATGTAAGTGCTATGATTGAGAACACGGTCACGATACAATCTTTTCGAAGAAGCTGACAGAAACACAAGTTTGAGTACTAAAGTAGAACCGCATATAGATGGACAAATTCTGATTCCGTTCAAGACAAATTACATTTAACTTCTACTTCATGGTGAATATCTTTACTTGAACTTCACTCCATTTTTGATTTGTTTACCCTACAAACAATTTTTAGCTCTTCTTACTCACACATTAGGGATCAAGCATAAGTATCCAGAGGGATGCTGACGAGCAACATATGCTATTAATTATAATAGATGGCGACCCAAATGAACTGGACAATTTGAGAAAGTACAATATAGTGAAACAGTTCTACAACATTTAGATTATGAAAGTCGTTTGAATAACTAATGGCGGACAAGAAACGGAGAGTAGTTAAAATTAGACGTATTTTGATTACGTCTATTTTGATTACGACACAGTTATCGTATTTCAATGAAAGAAGAACGTGCTACTTACTTCTTTTACTACTTAATCAAAAATTAACCATATCAAACATTAGTAATTTGTTTGTATACTGTATTTATGAATGATTTCTTGAAAATGGTCTTCGCGCTCAAATATTGCTGGGATTTACCGATCAATACATATGGATATAATGCCGCCGTTGCGCCATGATTTTTGCAATGCTTTTTATCGACTGAATACTTTCAATCTAATTTAAATTTAATCTACAAAATCCGAAAATCAACTTCAGTTGTTAATAAAGTGATTGTAGAAACGATTCACGGATATAGAATGACACGTCATTTCTATCACATAAAAGAAAAATACTTTACTTAACAAACGTAGATAATGCTCCCTTTGAAGAATTAGATATCTGGATGTTGGTTTACTTTGCATCTGCAGAAAAAAGTCGATTTTTATAATGCGAAGAATGTTCATTTGGTAGTAAATCAAAGTACTGCAAACTCTCTATGAATATTGCAGGCAGGTTTCTTGCGGATTCATTCATATTATTGCAGGAATATTGCAGGCCCGATTCAGCGATTACTGAAGAAGGCAGAGAGGCTTATAGCAAATGAAGGTAATTAGACACTATTTGACTTAGTTTGTGAACAAAACTAATCTCTTGTCATGACAAAATAACACCAACTTCAGTTTTGTTTCAACTTCAAACAGATTAATAGATAAAAGCAACAAATGTTTATGTTTCTCATAAAATCACAATCAGATTATCGCTAGTGTACAAAAACATATTACTGTATTATTACTTTATTTCGCTTCGATACGTACCGATGATATAGTTTAAAGTTGCAGAAAAGTGTAACACATAAAAACACATTCACCCAGGTCGACGGTCACGCCTAAGTCGCGACCGCGATGCCACGATCGCGATAATTATAAATTCATGGTTGTTGCTTAGCGATCGCTATAAAGTCACGTTATCACGTCGTGATCTTAGTAAACTCATGTTTTTTAGAAAAGATATTTTGTAGGAGTCCAGTTGCGATTTCATAGTCACGTCACAATCGCTATACAATAGCGATCTCGCGACAGGACTCTAAATGTGCATCGATTTGATTCTTAAAAATTCAGTATAGTTTTATCTTAGCGCGATCACTACCATATCGCTATTTCGCGACGTGACTCATGCTACGACAGTAATTGCGGCTATTGCAGGACAATCTAGTTAAGTTTTAAAAAGTTGCGACGCGACTGACGTCACGGAATTTTATTGGTGGATATAGTTAGTAATTTTTTTGAATTGGAAGAACGGAAAAGAATTCTTTTTCTCTTATTTCAAAGTGAGAATTTAGTGCATATTTCGTATACAAATAGATAGTCCACATTCTATTTATAACATAAACAGAAGAGTTGAGCGGGACAGATCCGGAAAAAAAATTCAATTTTTTCTTCTTTTCTCAAGATCTTTTTTATTTTTGAAGTTATCTTAATTCTGAGTTGACAGATAGATGAGGCTGGCGGTTCTCTGTCGACTGCTGAAAATGTTTTTGAAAAGCTTTACTAGGAATGAATCTCCAAGAGATTTTCTCTCTACCTCTCTCGTTTTTCCGAATTTACCCCACATGGGATAAATCTGTAAAATACATAGAATGCGATGGGGTAAATCCAGAAAACAAGCGAATTTGTCGGAGAATCTTAAAGTCTAACTCTTAAGAGATCCCAAGAGATTTGCAATGAACTTCTGTGACAAAACATGTCTAGAATAGTTCAGAGAAGATAGTTAGATCTTTCGTAAAATCCACTATAGTTAAGCAAGGTTTCTTTGGAGAAAATATATTGCAAAAATCCAGAAAATTAAGGAAAACTCATAATTTGCGGATACTCACAATCAAATTTCTTCATGTCTATCGATAGTCTGGCTTTGCAGCTTAAACAAAGCAATAGTCTAGACTGTTTTCAATCAGTAAATATAGTCTGGTGACTAACTTAACGTGTTTTGAAATAAAAAGAAAAAAATGAACTGAAAAGCATACGTTTGGTTAATGCGTACTAGACAGTATAAAAACATTAATTAAAATTCATTCTCTTCCCACTTGCTTATCGTGTAATCATGCCACGCACGTATGTTCGCAAAACACAACCAAAGTATTTGAGAAACGACTTGTCAAAAGTAGTAAAATTAATCAAAGCGAACAAAATCAACGTAAAAGAAGGTTCAGATCAATTCAAAATCCCATTATCAACAATCTATGATCGATTATCAGGAAAATTTGGAACCAGTGGTAAAGGAGTAAAAACGATATTATCAAAAGAGGAAGAATCATTTCTTGTTCATGTAATAGAACAGTTTCAACAATGGCAACAACCAGTGTCCAAATCAGATGTTGTATAACTAGCAAAAAATGTATATGATTGAATTGGGAAAAATAATTAATCAGCAAAGTACGATGAATGATTGGTGATTGAGTGATTGATTTTTATTTTTGTAACAACAAGACTGAGAATTTGGATATGTGAATACAGATAAGCATACAATACAAACAGAAACCTTTAATTTACATCAAAAACCGATCACTGGGAAAGCAAAAAAAGTGCGATGCACCTATAAACCTTGCTACCCTTTTCATAGCTGGAGATATAGTCCTAATTTTATTTTAAAACTTCTAATAGCGGTAGATGAGACAACTGCTTCTGATAGCGTTTGATTCCAATCTCGAGCTGTTTGATATAAGAAAGCTTGTAAAACAGTCTCTGGCCGAGCAAAAGGAACTTCTACCTGTCTTAAGTGCTGTGCTAACCTGTTTGATCTTCTTGCTGTATCTAACCGAATTAGACTCAATCAAGAAAGTGGGGAGTGCCCATTTAGGATCTTGAAAAATAGTAGAAGGCCAAAATATTTTCTTCGTACCTCTAATGGAGGTAGCCTGAAATCGGATACAAGATCTTTTCCCGATGTATGAAAATCTCGTGTAATCATGTGTGCCGCAAGATTTTGTACATATTCAAGTGAATTCTGTAATGTCACGAACTTGCTATCATACAATGCATAGGCGTAATCGAGCTTGCTCAAAACACATGTCTTGAAAGTATGAAGCTGTATTGAAGCAGGAGCCTCTTTAAATTGGCGATACAAAGCACCTGGACGTTGCCTGCAGGTTTTAACCAGGTCGTCTATATGTGCTCGCCACCTAAGGTTATAATTGATTTTTAAACCTAGAAGGACTAGACTTTGTCCGCGCTGAATGATGGAACCGTCGCGTAATTTAAACTGAAAAGCATCAGCTTTATTTGGGCTGTTAGAAACAAACATTCATGCACACTTGCTAGGATTAAGCGCCATGAGGTTTGAATTACACCAGTCACATATTTTGTCAATATGTGATTGTCGACGCGCTGGCTGAAGCATTGAGAGCGAACAAAAACGAAATATCGGTTCGGGGAGCCGAAGCATTGAACGTGCACGAAACTCTCAGGCAACTTGATCTTGAATATAACCAAATATCTGACAGGAACCTTTTCCAGAAAGGTGGTACACTTCTCATGAATTCACCCTCATAATATTACTCACTACTGAGCACCCATGGCAGCAGTAAACTCGACCATCTGGAACAGATGTACGCCAATTCTCATTCATCAGCATAACCTCTATCTCATTCGAATCTCTTTCAACCCGATCTTCTTCACCAAGCAGAGATCACTGTGACAAATCGACGAATTCATGCATCGTGAAATAGAAAATAATGTCATCGACACACGTCAGAAAAGTCGACAAAACGAACACGGTAAGCCTGCATATCCACGCAAAGCATCAAACTGTTACCTGTAAAACATACCATTCGGGAGTTCCTAGCGAAAACCTAGCCTATAAACGAACCACTCACGTCGAAAGTACTCAACAACGTATCGAAGAGGGCGCTACAAATCCTCTTCAACATACAAAACACTAAACCATCCGTCCTTTGACTCTTGTCGATTGAAATAGACTAGTGCAGAGATATACTTTTGTCACCAGATGACGCCAGCAGCGGGTTTGAAACGCCTCGTGAGAGCTGTGAGATTTAGTCTATAATCTTCGGATCCAAACGAGAGCTAGATAAAACTCATCCCTCACGCCCCCCAAGGTGAAGTACCTCGAGTATCTATTAAAAATAATGAGATGAGGGTGTCTAATAACAACAGGGATACACTGGTTACTTTGTTTCTCTAAGAGCACCACCAATATGTTCAGCTCCTCGGTCCCCGATTGCATTGTTACCTTAGTATTGACTTTATGATGCTCCTTCGGATTCTGTAACGACATACAAGAACCGGATTTTCTATCTAATTAGGCTTTAAATTTTGGCTACTCGCATATACAGGCAATTTTCCTCAAATATTAAAAACCATCTACAACTCTTTTCTACGTGAATATGCGAGTAGCCAAAATTTAAAGCCTAAATAGAAAATCCGGTTCTTGTATGTCGTTACAGAATCTGAAGGAGCATCATAAAATCAATACTAAGATATTCTCATAGGTTGGTTGCGTATTCTTTTTTTCACGAGGGACGGTCAAAGACTTAAGATTTATTTAATTTCATTTTATGCAGAATTCAATTCTTGATTAGATGCATTGTGAACAATTTCTAGATGCAGCAAGCAAATTTTAAAGAAAAAAAGATTTTTTCTGAAAAATGTAAATTTTAAAACAGTTAGTGACACCTTGTTGGAAAATCTTTCTTTCTTACTTGAAGTAGTAAAAGTGATATTTTTCTCCGTATAAAATCATAAGCGAGGTCGACAATGAAAGAATGAGCACTTGCTACTGGATTGTAGAGACATTGATATGGACGAAGATTTCTCGCAACATGGTTTTTAGACTGAAAGGAGCACGGTTTTAATTGAAAAGATTGTTTGAACACGGATATTTTTCGTCGGTGATGGACCATCTAATACATAAGTACCCTAATACATACCTTCTTCATTTTTGCTACAAATGCTACCTTTAACAGGGTTGCAACAAGATCATTCCCTTATACCACATTTCAGTAATTTTCCACTTGGTTGTATTCGGGAAGACTAGTAACTATGCCAATGACATACTCGTCTAAAAATAACTTTAAAAGATTATTCTGCAAACACGCAGTCGGTCTAATGATGCAATTGAGACATTACGTGGTGGCAGATCCTAGTAGTTTACAAGATTTTGGGAAAAAAAGAGGATGTTCAAAAAAGCTAAATTACCTGTTCTCGGATGAAAAATGATTGATAGGTCACTAATTTCGTTTTTTGATTTTAAAATATATTTTCTTCGGTGGAAGTAAAGAAATAAGAACATATGAAACAGATCCATTGTCCGTGCTCAAATAATCCATTTCGTGCTCATTTGAGTCTAAAAACCGTGCTTAAAATGCAATTTTCCCGATTATATTGACTGCAAGAAATATTAAATTTGTATATCAAAAAAACATTCACGACGTTTAGTCTATGGATTTTAACAAATGACAATTTTACAAAATTACTGACTCTTTCCTCCGTGTTATTTCTTTTAATTATGAAGATGCTCATTGACATGTATAAAACTTGATGGTAGGTTCAATAATAAGGTTCTTTTGCACAAAAAAGATTAACGAGAATCTAAAGCATCCTCTCGGACGACGGTGAAGAGGAGCAAGGAAAATGCTAGTATCAGAAATAGCAACAGTCGAAAAAATTTCCGACCTAGACATAGAAAATCTTCAACTTACTTAGCCCCATTGATGTTTATAACTTAATAAAGAATGGTCCAAAAGTCTAAAAATCCTAGTTGCGCTCCCTAATCAATCTAACGTGACCACGAAGTTTTTGTTTAAAAATATTATTAAATAGTATTACGAAGCATAATTTCATCCTGTATAAAATAAGACGATATAAGTCGGATACATGCTTCTAGTGATAAGATAGATTTTTTTATAGTGTGCTAGATAATTTGGATTCTCTATAAATGACATAGATGACTACATGAGAATTTATTTATAGATGACTAGATGAGAAAAGCTTTCTCAACTACCAACTTATTAGTTTTTGACAATAATAAAAAACAGGCTACTGAAATTCTCTACACTATTTTGTGTTATTTTCATTTCATAGAGCGAAAATGACATTTAATTGAACTCAAAATATATGTGTTCAGAGAATAAATCTGGAAAACATAAACGTTGATATTTTCAGGAATGGGTTCAGTTTCCTCAATTCTAACACCGAAGATTGGAAATTTAAACGGCTTATCCAAAGGTAATGCTGTGACATTTTTGATACGGTAATCTGCATTTTTCTCATACTGTAGGAGCTTAGAAAGTTCGTTCTGACGCCATTCGACGCACTTCATCAAACTATACTTACGACATAAAAACGAAGATTTTCGGTCCAAGACTCGAGCTTCCAGAAAGATTTTTCGGCGAGTAACGCTGTGACAGAAAAGGTCCTTATTTTTTGAGAACTTTTGATACAGCTCTGATTTTCTGCGAATTGAGCTGTGCATCTGAAAAGTTTCTAGAGGCAAGTTTGTAGAGAAGCTAACGGGCTTTTGGTAAAAAATACTTTCTCCCAAACCCTCCCGCACGCCTAGAAAAGTCGATTTTGTAAAATAACGCTGTGATACACTTTTTGTCGCACCATTTTTTAGGCACTAAACATTGTTCAAAAAACTTCCTACTTATAGTTTGTGTAGTTCTAGGTTTTCTGAAAAGATTCCAGTTGAAAATAAAGTTCGAAAAAGTCTCTGAGGCTTTCAGACCAAGGCGGAAATTGAAACGTTCAAACAGCCACTGTGTCTCGACTGGAAAATAGATTCAAAACAAAATGAGCCATTTTGTAGAGAATTGAATTCTCTATTCAATGGTATGTTTTTAAAATTTTAAATTAGAATTTTTATATTGAAAATTAATTTTTTCTTCAAAAAAAAGTCAGATTTTTAGCTAGGAAACGCTGTGCCTAGTGATGTGTCCCTATCGATTTTCCGATGAAAAAAATTCAAAAAAAGCTTGATCAGCCAAGCGTCGCGTTACGTGGACAAGCCGTACAGTTAGCGTGTTAGATCTTCTAGATTCATGCAGTACTTTAGAACTGACAGCTGGTTTCTTTTGCATTCACATTCTTATTCTTAGCTATCCTTCTGAACAAAGAATAAAAACATAATCAATAATTTATTCTTTCAACAAACCATAATAATAATTTATTTGTGTTTCTGTGCGTATATCTTTTGTGTGTATGGTTCTTCGAAAAAGACTGCAATTTGATAAAAAATATAAACTATTCCTGTAACTAATAAACCAGTCGGTGAGGAATAATATAGTGACATAGCAAAAAATGATAATGATGATCCCACATACATTGGATTATTTAAAATATTGAAAGGAAATGTTGTCACTGGCGCATCCATTAGAATTCCACAGTAATCACCCAAAAACGTTCCAGTAATACCTAATTTATAAAATGATGACCAAACAAATGTTTGCCCAACAATAAATAATAGAACTGCTAGTGGTGATATTAAGCCAGAATATGTTTCGAGTAAGACTGATTTTCCATGTCGTTGAATTGTTTGTCGAATTAAATAATCACGATAAGACGAAAAAGAGAAGATCCATATTGTTAATAAATAGCATGTTAAATATCGTCTATATTTTGAAGCATTTATTGGTGTAATGAAATAGCAGAAGCGTGCAAGGATATTCCATATGATAGGACATAGCATAATAATCAGACACGTATAATGCAATTCAGCATCATATACGTCAATAGTAGTAGAAGACATGAAATACTAAACTAAATAAGGCAAACAAATTTTAATTTGGGAAAGATTCTGCAAAGCAACATGTTAATAAAGTTGAAACACACTGCGCCGACTTATCTAGCCCATTAGTCTGATACTATAGTTTATTGTTTTAAAAAAACGAGGTTATTTATACTAAAAAAATACACTTGGATGCTACCTTCGGGACAAAAAAAACGTAACAGTTTGTGTGTCTTTCCTAGGGTATTCGTACATATGTGTCTAATATTTAATTTTTAATTCCTTGTTCTTTTTTGAATTTTTCGACTTCTTCTTTATTTGGTGGATAACGTAGATCATCGAGCCAATGGGCAAATTTATGATCTAGTTGATGATGAACCATTGTATATGGTGTATAAGCAAGATCAGCTTTACGCGTAATAGCAAGATATAATTGTAGAAGAACAGCACCGGCAAGAATACGATGTGTTATGCGAAATGGACGAGAATTTGAATAATACCACCGTAAAGGAACACGATACAATTGACCAAGTGCATGGTAGGGAAATATATTTTGACGGCCTTGTATGCCGTAAATTATTTTCATATTCTCCATTTTTCAATGAATGATGAAAAGTTTTAAATTAAATAATCAAATAGGTAAAACTTCTAAAAAGAAAAATAGAAGAGATGCATGAAAGAAAAACCGAACAGAGCGTACACTTTTCCACTAACAGTGACATCTAATTAATCGATTCGTATGACGCAGTTATGCTGAAAAAACAACGTTTAACCCTCATATCACCACCTATGGAATAGTAGCCTGGTTCCTATCTAGGGTCTGTACGGACCCCATGTTGATGAAATAGGAACAATACACGAAGTTAGCATTCGGTTATATTGGAATTGCGGAGGCTTTGCAGGAGACTTCACTGTAAGAAAAAACAAACAGAATGGTCATTGTTTTCAGTTACAATGAGTACTAACCCTGATCAACAAGCAGATCGAATGTTTTTGTTTTGTTTATATGTCAAAAGCTATATGAGCCTAAATCCGGTTTGCCCATTGTCACCCGTATACATAAACGCTCATATCACCACCTATGAGATAGTATTCAGATTTCCCCTGAGTCAATAGATGATGACGAGAAAGGAGAGAACAGAATAAAGAATGATCTACACATATACTATCATGGCACGTAAGCGTACGAGAGGTGTCTTTCACTTACAATATGAGGTAAAAAGGAAGCTCTGGAAACTTCTAGCAGATAGAAACCTCGGAAACATTCTCTAGAAACGAAGAGAGATATAAAATGCAAAATGGACAGAACAGAAATGAGGAATCTAAATGAAGTATTGTAATATGGAATCCAGGCGGACCCTAGGTGGTGATATGAGGGAAAGAACGAACTTTTCCTTAACATATCTCAGTAAAAAGAGCGTAAAAATTTTGAGAGAATACAATACAAGAAATACGAAAATACAAGGAATCTTATGCATGATTACTGTGTATGGGAATTGCTTTGTACCCATTATAGTTCAAAACAATTGCCTTTCTGTTTGCTTTCCCTTGCCATGAAGTCTCCTGGGAAGCCCCTACAGTTCTAGTATAGCCTGATGCTAACGTCGTACATCGCTCCTGTTTTATCAATCTGGGATCCGTACGAACTCCAGATGGTGAAGAAACGTTTGAATCTACTTTGGACTAGACTCTCTTATCAACAACGGCTTATTATCAACGTACTCTACTAATCTTGCTAAGGCATATCTAAAGCGACGAGGTTTTATTTACTGTTGTGTGTATATAGCGTTAAAATGGAACTGGTCCGGGCGGACTCCAGACAGTGATGTGAGGGTTAAATGAAGCAAAAAATCCATTCAATCCGTCGATCGCATTGTTACGACTTTTTCTGTGTTTTTTTTCCTCCAACGCGTCAGGATTACGCAAAGGATTATTGTGATAATAAGTTTAACAGGCAACAAACAAAAAAGAAACCAATATTTGAGACACTTTTTATTATATAAAAAATACAGCGGGCAAAAAACGTGACCAATCGAATACAAACTACTGGCTACAAGACGCAAAAGAAAAAAACAGGGCTAGTTTATATTTCAATGGGAGGAAATAATTGTTTTTTCGAAGAGAATTGAATAAAAAATAGTTTCTATAATGAGCATTCACTTTGGTGTGGATACTTCTAATTATTGATACCAGGAAATACACCTTTTTCAAGTTCCTCATCCCATCTTTCAACCTAAAATCGGAAAAGGAATAATTATAATGAAAAAGCCTAAAACATCGTGAAAAAGACACAAAATTTTGCTTTCTTGGTATTAGACATTAACCACCATACGGTTAACCGTTGTGACATGCTCATTCCGCTGTTTTTTACTCGAAATGAGAGTAATGTCGTTGATTTATGTCTAAATGAAATTTGTCAGCTCATCAGAATGCGTGAAAGATGGCATTCTGGGTAAAAATGCAAAAATTTAGCAGCTGTATATGGTATAAGTGAGACTTTAGTGATGAGTCAATAGTTAACCGTTCGGCTGGTTATTTACGATTACGGTTATTGGTTAATAACCATAATTGGTGCTTACTTGGTATCTCTTACAAACTCAGAATGAGAATTATTTGAGATGATCGAAAAGCGCTAAGAAATCAAAATAAATAGCATGCGAGAAGAGAAATGACTTTTTAATTATACGTCTCTGAAAAAAGAAAGTTGCAAGCTTACCCAAGAATGAGGGCATAAATCTTTGTATAAATGTTTAAAATATCCGCAAATTTTTTCGTCTTGTTTGACGTCCATACAACGATGATAGTCAACATAATTAACCCAACAACGTCTAAAATAATCAAATATACTGGCCTCTATGAAAAACAGAAGCGAAACATGATCTTATCTTACTTTGTTTGATTTGAATTTGGAAAACGTGGATCAAGTGGTGCTGAACTCGAGCGTTCTTTCCAGTATTCTTTTAAACATTGTGCAACGCCCGCTGGAAATATTTCTGCCCACTTACTGTGTGTGAACAAATTTTTCTTTGCCTATAAAGACCAAATTGAAATATGTTATCAGATGCACGAGAGAAACGTTTAAATTCGAACCATTTCAAATCTTTCTGTGTAGCTCATATCTTGCTCTTTTGCTTCTTTATCTAATTTTTGATGAATTTCTTTACATAACTGTTCATCATAATGGTCTAATTTAGGATTTTTTGCTATATCTTCTAAGGACGTTATCAATGCCGATGCTGAGGACATTTTTTATCTAAAACAGCAACAAGAAACCAGGATGATAAAAGGTCGTCTACTAGAACTTTAAAAGTAAAAACCTTCGAGAAAAAATCATTAAAAAACGTGAATAACTGAAAAGTCGATGATTTAATTCGTATATTTTAGCGAAAGAGAACAAGAGAATTTTTAAAGAAATTTTCTCTGTGGTTTATTGTTAATCAACATCCTGGATACAAAAAGTTAGCAGAACATTTGTTTAAATCTGGAATCTCAGAGCCATCTAATATACGACGAAAATGAAATAAACAACTCCGATAACAACTACTTGTGGCCACCTTTCAGACATTTTTTTTTGAAAGTTAATGCTGTGAATGTGGAGAGGTACTCTTGAATCTTTTCCTTTCTAACAAGGAAAATTTTTTTCTCTAAATTTTTTATAAACATTTTACATAAGCACTACAATAACCCTTTGTGTTAAAAGAAAGTTAGTATAGATGACGTAAGTCTCTCTACTTTAGGATTGGACAGCTCGACTAACAAACAAAAAAGTGAGCAGTGTATTGAACTTTTTTTTGTAGAAAATAAATAAATAACTAATCAATTGCAATAATATCACAGTATGTTTCAGTCATTTCGATTAATGTTGGAACCGAGCTCAGTGGCTGGCTAATCCAGCGCTACTCAAAATGTACGAAATTTGGAAAAAAGGCCGTGCTGATGGCAACAACTGCTTGGGCCTTTTTTATTGCTTATTTTTATTAACGATCTACCTCTGTCGCTTCCACCTAATTGTGAAATCTGTCTCTTTGCTGATGATGTTTTTTTGATTGTTCTTCTTTCCTCTACTGGTTGTTCTAATTTTTCTCACCTTCAAAACTATATAAACTCTGTTTCTCACTGGTCTTCTTCCAATCTCATGTCTTTAAACGTTTCTAAATGTTGTTGGCTTCCTTTCTCATTCAACCTCTTTCCGTACGTTTATAATCAATTGTATCTCACTGGTATTCCTCTCTCTGTTGTCTTGATGTTCTTGTTTCGCACGATCTTAGGTGGAATGGTTATGCCAAGGACATTGCTCTTGCTTGTCGGCGCAAGCATGAAGCATTGAATCGTGTCTTTGGATTAGCTCCAACTGAAGTTCGGCGTCGAATCTATCTTTCTTCTGTTCTTCCCAAGGTTGACTATTGCTGTGCCTTGTTTGACAGTTCGTTTTCTCTTACTGCTCTTGATTCGGTAAACAAACTTGCTTCTCGTGTTATTTCTCACAATTTTGACTATCGTTCTTCTAGTTCTCTACTTGTGTCTCAACTTTCTCTTACAAATCTCACTCTTCGTCATAAATACTTTAGACTTCTACAGTTTTTCAAAATTTATCATCGTCGAAGTCCTGTTTCTCTTTTTTATACTATTCATCTTCACGTCTTCAACATTCTAAATATGTTCGCATTCACTCTTCTGTTGATGGTTATTCTCCACAAACGGTGCATTCTTCTTTTTTTTATTCAACTATTGCTGACTGGAATAATCTCCCAGAGTCAGTTATTTGTCTTTCTTCTTTAACGTCTTTCAAAACAGCTTTATGTCAGTATCTCCTCCAGTGAAACATTTGTCAGTTAAGAATTTATGTTTATTCTTTTTTGCTTACTTCTTTTATTTTTTTCAAAAAATTTGTTCTTTTCTTACTACTTTTGGTTCTAACCTTAGTTGTCTTATTTATTTTGTTCTTTTTTATTACTCTTTTTGTGTTGTTTGGCTTGAGTCATTGTTATTACAGGTCAGTGACCTTTGATGACTCTCACTTTTCGTGAATAAAACAGTCTTAGTCTGTCTTACGTACGCTGGATTTTGCTGGGGGATGCGCTGAATTTTTTTCATTATGCTACTTTCTAAGTTTTTCTGCCGAACTACCAGAATCTCCTTTGTTTCCATTGGAGTTTCAAGTCTTGAAAACTTAGAACCCGTTTTTTCCCCCGCGTATCAAAAAATCGGAATCGGGTAACCCCCCATACTTTTTAAAAAATTTCGCTCTGATTTACTCCGAAAAATTTGTGAGAATTTTCCAGTGACGTGATGGCGATGACTTTCATCTTTTACTGCAGCAGTGACAAATAAAGTCTATCATGGAGATAGTTTTGGAATATTTGTTCTGTGAGTTTACATAATTGTATTTTCTTCAGTTTCTCTATTGCGAAGATCAGATAGCCTTGTATTCTACGTAGTTCACGCCATAAATTGAGCCTTAAACAAGTAACTGCAAGCAATTGAGTACCAATAAGCAGTTTTTAGTGAGATCGTTACATCGGAGGGTTCATCTGGTAATAATTCATAACTTTGAATGTTGAATATTGATAAAGATGAGGACTATGTCAAACATCGATTCTAAGAATCAAATGAACTGCAATCACTTTCTCACGTGCTGATCAGCGTTCAATATGAAAAATGATATGAAACAAACAAATCATGAGCCAAATCGCTTTCTATAGGTCAAAAATAAGGGACTAGTCATCAACATGCGTTTCTTCCTAGATGCATAAGAGAATCAAATCTCTTAATAGTTTTTCACGGTCCGAAACGGTCTCAAAGAAAAATTTTACACTCCGCCTTCCCGTGCACATCGCTCCCCACCCGCCCGATCCCCGTATGTTTCATTTCACTGCTTTACCCGCCCCGGATCGCCCGTATGTCGACACTACCCGTACTCGCCCGAACCCGTGCAGACCTTGAAGATTCTTGCCCCGCCCGCCCATCGCCACGTGGCTCCGCGGGTCGAAACCCGTGGACCACACACCTCTGATTGATATGCTTGTATTTCGAAATCAATTTCGCAAGACTATCAACTGAACTACTTTTAGCCTAATAATCTGATATCCTCATCCCTCTAATTAAGATGCATACATTTTTGCTTGATTTTCTTATCGAAAGATTTAACACTACTATTGATCAAGAATATACGCACTCCAAAATCTACGAATTAAAACGCTGTTTCTAGCAAAAGCAAACATTTTTCAACTTAAAAGCAACTTGTTAATGAATTAAAAAGTTGGTGGTCCAATCATTTTTTTTGTAGTCCAAAGTTTCAATAAGAAAAAAAGATTAATATTCAAATAACATCGGTACTCATTTGCTTAACATTGTATGCTTCACATAAGCTACTGTGATCCAACATTAAAAACGTACATTTCAAGTCGCGATTTACTTTTAGAAAAAAAATTTCTAATCCTTTTGATGAGTTTTTCTACAATGGAAAATTCAAATGTCGGTAGGGCATTTGCTAACAAGAATAAAAAGCTGATTGTTATAATAAAAATGGATAGATTAAATTGTTGTTTCTATATTATATATATATTTATTTGCCTAGATATTACCAATACTTTTCCAGTATAAAATATCCATAGTATGCACCAACGAATAGCGCCAATTCAACTGCGCAATGTTGGTAATCGACGTATAGAAGCACAATTAACATCGATGCTACTAATGTAAACCCTCTTTGTCGGTCTGTTCGTGCTCCCGTTTTTTGTACAGACTATTCGTTCGGCGATAGCAGCAATAGTACTCACAACATCGAGCGTACTGCGTAAGAAAGTTTTTTTCTGGACTTGACTTTTTTGTTGTGGTATGTTACATTAGCATCACCATTTTATGTTTATATCTCCGCATCGCCTGCATTTCGAAAACAAGTGAAAAACTATTTCGTGGATCTCGTAAAACAGCAACAATCAGCAATTCAGCGTGGACAGAATTACCTTTTGGAGACAATAAGAGAAACTCGTTCATGCTTTTAATCGTATCATGCAAGCTAATCATACAACCTATTTATTTAGCGATAGCAGTGGCGGCACCCAAAACAGGCAAACGTGCTACGTTACAAAGCTTATCTATCGTACCTCCTCACAGACAAAGAAATTAAGAAACGCCCTGGTCCTCGATGGACCGAAAAACGAGTTGGAAAGACTACCAATGGTATAATTGGTAATTTATAAGTGTAATTAATAAGTCACACATTTCACCAATTTTTTTCCATATTATCTGTTAATACACTGACGTAGAAGTAAGAATCAGAAACGTGAGAGATACGTCATGTACAGACTGATTTGCTGTGAATATCATTGGTCATTCTCATACGAAGTTGAAATACAAATCAATTTTATAAGACTGTCATCGACTACACCATCCCAGAATGCACTGACAATAGCTCTATTATTTCTGTTTTTATAGCATCATGTGATTATATCACATCCAACTGTGGCAAATTCTTTTCTTAAACTCAAAATTTCGTTTAAATCTAATGCATTTCCTAATAAATCGATTCGTTTCACGGCTTTCGTATGCCATTTATCTCTATAGTCTTTTAATGTATGTAATAACATCATCATTGCTTCATATGAGATAATATTAAAGTTAAGATTAATGTTCAATATTGACCAACAATTTTTCTTTTCTTTGATCATTTCACACAACCATTTTACAAATGTTATATCCAAATTATTATAGGCTAAATTTAAATCATTTAAATAATTATTTTGCTTTATAATAAAATTAGTAAATGCTTGTTGTGTAATAAAATTCCATATTAAACTTGAACGTTCCAAATGTAAAATTTTTATCTTGTTATCTTGAGCACGTAGTGAATAGAGAAATATTTCCAATATATTTGGTCTCAAACGAATATTTCGTATTCTCAAATCATTAATTTGATGATAATTTTCAGTGATATGTTGGCACCATTCATCCAATATAGTATCTGATTCCAGCATCGATGATATATCTAATCGTAGAATATTTTTTGCACTTGATAATAGTTTCACTAGTAGATGCATATGGATATGTTGAAAATGTTTTTCACTCCACGAAAAACGCGCCAAATAGGAATTCATAAGAAAATGTTGTTGTTCAAAATCGAGTGTACTAATAAGATCTAGAGCTTCTAGTGGTAATTTCAAAGCATCCATTTTTAAACAATTTAATTTAACACCATAATTTGTGTACAAATCGATAATAAAACCTAAAGCTCCTTTGGATAGTGTTAAACTGCCTATATGTAACGATTGTAATTGAGAACGTTTACATAGTTCTAATAAATTTGTTTCTAATTGTGATGAATAAAGACCAATATTGATTAATGTTAAATAATTAATTTGATGCATACCTAGAAGAGCGATGGCCAATAATTCAATTGTTTCATGATTCGATACATAATAGATTGATAAACTAGTAAGAAAGCATATTTGATTCTGTTTTGTTAGATGTAAGAGTACACCGTTTTCCTCAATTGTTTCATTTTTTTCTCCAATGGCCTTTGTTACTGGTGGTGGTTCGATTAAACCATTAGAAAATGGTCTTGATGTTACCGTTGTCGGCCGATTATAGATATTACTATCGCTCAATGAAAATGGTTGTTGTAGAAGTGGCATTGATAATGCAGGAAATGATCGTGTGCCTGGTGATAACATGGATCGTTCTGATGCGATATAACGTGTTGATACCACATCATTAGTCAATGATAATAATGGATTTCGAAAATGAATTAACGTCCGAGATCGATTTAAATGATGAATTAATTGTTCTTCATAATGTTGATTGAGTGTGGAAAGACTAATTTCGTGATCAAACGTTGAATCTACAGTGAAACATTTGCCAGTTATAATACAAAAGGAATGTCAGATCTGACCTTGTGGAAGAGTATTGTTATCCACTGGTATTATTTGAGCTGTTGGTAGAATATGATTTGAAACAATTGTCGATAGAATCGTTGTTGTTGGTAATTGTGATTGTCGCGGTTGAAATCTGTTATGTTGTTGAATAACTAAGTCTGGTAAAAAATTTGTTTCTACTGATGTCAAATGATTTGTTAATGATGAATGATTTTGTATCACCGTATTTGGTGATGATATAAGAAAATCGATTGAATCACTAATATTGGTTCGTGAACTAATTGAATCGGACATTATAGCATTTGTTGTATCGGTTGAACTTTGTTGTGTGACTATCGAATGATTACTTTCTATTGATATTGATGATAATTGTCTAAAATTTGGTAATGATCCTCTGATAGGTAGTGATGGTACTGATGATTCGTTTGTTGTATGTAATTGTACTTGTAAACACATTTTTTGTTTTCGTTTAAGAAATGGTAATACAAAACGTCGTTTTAACTCTGTATTTAAACTTAAATCGGAATGATTTATTTTTTGAATATTACATAAATAAGAAATAGAATAACTTCTTGGATAGATAAGTAAAGGAGCAAGAATATTCATTAAACAATAGGATGGAAATTTAAGAACAATACTTTTTATATTTCCACGTGTTAATAACTCTAAAACAAATTTCATTCCGTTAATATCCGTTTCTGTAGGATATCCGCTAAGAACTAAATCAGTGACATCATTCATAAAACAATAAATCATTTGTTCATCGGCTTTTAATAATTTCCAAGTATTTGGTATGAGAATAAAACGTTTGATATAATGATTCCATTCATAATTCCATAGAAAAGAAAGTGTTGATGTTTCAATGAGACGTTGTTTAGCACAATAAATAACTGATTCTCTACTCAAATTATATTTAATATGTTCATATATTGATAAATCTATAATTCGTTGTGGTTTACTATTAATATTAACATAAATACCTAATTGAAGTACTTGACTATCGTGAAATAAATATTCAAAATACAATCGTTTATATGGTATAACATCATTTGATTGTGATTCATATAAATCTTTATCGTCACGAGATAATGACCATACAAGGTCAAAATGTCTACGCCAAACATCGTTTGTAACAATATGACGTCTTTCATAGATGATCTCAATCCGTTCAAGTTCATACGGTGAAACATAGAATAATAAATCTTTTAAGACTTTATCACATAACTGTTCAAATTCATCATTTATGTACAATGAAGCATAGGATGCAACTGCTTTTAAACATGTTTCATATAGCCACATGTCATTATTTAATTATTTTAAATAATAAATGATACATTATATTAAAAATCGATCACAAACATACAGATAAACAAAAAAAAAAACAATGGATAATGATAGATCCACGAAATAATAAGAAAACAAGACAACACAACAGCAACACGAAAAGAAGAAACAATAAAAAATATTTTCTAATACGATTAGAGAAAATTTTATTAAATTTTAATCCTAAAGAAATTCCTTGACAACAACATAATACGTTGTAAGAAAAAGTACTTTCTTTTATAAAAAAAGAAAGTATACTTAACAGATGAAATTAGTTAACATTCAGATAGTCACTTGAACGTTTCTAACAATAATAAAAAATATTGGACAACCGATAGATATTTTAAAATTTAGAGTAAAACTTGACATTTTTTGTTATTATTGATTAAATAAAACGAAAGATTTTTCATAGAACATTAAAAAGAGATTTTTTTGATTGATTAATTCGTTTTTTTCCATGACTTGATGGGACTTTCTTTTCAACAGTGTAGCAATTTTAATAACAGTCAACAGTTAATTGTCCGGCATCGATCATTTCCAGTAAAAGCATACATTACCTTATCGAATAATTCATTGTACGAAAAGAAATTTGAAAATGCTAAAATTACAAATGAGAAAGACTAACCATATACGCAATGTTATGTTTGATAGAAATCATCCAAGGGATTAACGTTTATCGAAAGAAAACAAAATGTTTTTGTCATGCAGCAACTAGACAGAAATCACGGATATGTTCGTGTTTACAGCGCTTCCCCGTTTGCAAAAAAAATCGATAATTTTTACAACGCAATGCAATAAAAACTTTATATTTGTTATTTCTTTGTGTAAATAAACTCTTCCTTCTTGCAACACTTATCTTGACATATCTCCGATGGATTTCGAAGAAAATTTTGAAGAAAAACGACTTTCACATGACACGTGTATGTATGATCAAGGTTTTAATCCATGATGAGTAACAACCTTTTGGATTTTAATCTCAAGGTCAAATATTTTGTCTGTTCCTTCGATCATATTTGAGCGAAGGTTTATTAGTAAAGACTAAATAAAGGTAAGAGGTAAATACATATGTACCGCTGGAAGTAATCATTTGAACTATTGCCTTCAATTACTTGTTTAAATTAACAGATTTTTTGGGGCAGGTTTTTGAAAGCACGCTAAGTAAATACACAAAAATCTAGAAATCAGTTAAATTAAACATTAGAAGATAAATAAGATTTTAAAACGAAATTTTATGAAAAAAATGCTTTTATCACGTTTTATCGTTACTGAGAAAAAATGATTTTTGATCCTGTAAGAGTAGTAATGGATGAAGGATGATAACCGAAGCATCTCTACAAACTCCTACTATATTCCACTATTAGTCATAAAAGACTGCTACATTTAATATTTCTTTTATTTTAATAATAAAGAATGAGTACATGGCGTACAACAGTTTATTCTGGAACAAGTACAAGCACAGTGACTAGAATGTATATTAATTAGCAATACAAGAAAAGAAATTCTAGTTTTTTTTTGATTGTGACTATTTTTATGAATTGTAGAATAATACTTATCCTTATTTACCTGTACGTATGACGCACGATCTAATCACTGAAAATAGACAAAAGAACAGAAAGCTGCTCATAGATGTATCAATGTAAACTGGAGAGTTTAAATTAGAACAGAAACAAAAAAAAGGCATTGACATGGAAAAATAAGATAATAAGTTATGATCAGATTTTGGCAATTAAAGATGTAACTATATAGAGACAGATGTTGAATCGAAAAATTCAGTATTTCATTTTCTTATTCGACACCAATACTATCTATTGCAAATAGTCAATAATAAATTGAACAGAATAATAGTATATGTTTTTTCTCATAAGAATCAATCAGTCGATATATATGGCAAAATTGTTGAAAAATACATTAGTAACTGTGAGATCCCAATATTTTTATTCTCAACAGTTGTCGAAGAAGTACAAACAGGTTCTTAATTTCATATCTCTTTCACCTTAATGTCATATTGTAATAATCTACAAATCTTGCTGTGTATCTTTGTTATGTATGTGTGTGTGTGTGTCTGTGTGCTTGTGTGAGCGTATTAATATCACCATCACATTAGAAAATATTCTTCTCATTCTGTGGATACATGTCTGTACATGTGAATATTCTTCATGTACATACAAACAAAGATCGAAATACAAGGAAAGAGAAAGAGAAAAAAGACCGTTATACATAATCTTTAATAAAGCGTTGGAGCATGAAAACAAGCATATTACTAAAAAAAGCATATACTATCATCACTATAAGGAAAATGTTGTTTTTCTTATTACGGCAACCTTGGCAAATAAACAAACATTGATAGAAAATGTACAAAAGAGATGAAAAGAAATTCTTTTCTATTTGCAGATGATGTAGAGTTAGCAATCAACTTTTCTTTCAAATTGGTATATAACTGACGTCATGACTAAGAGAGAAATAGGGAGAGAAAAAAATGAGGAAGCCGTAAGCCTTGACAAACAGTCCTCGACCACCACGCAAACCCGCACTTTTTAAGGATAGAAGTAAAGAAAGAAAGAAAAAGATAGAAAAAAGATAGAAATAGAGGAGAGATTTACAAAGACTGTATCATCATCATCCAAACATAATCGTTTTTACATAATTATTATTACTGTTGGATAAATCAAAACGAGAATTATAATCTATTGTTTGATATTGAAGGTGAGCAAAAATAAATATATTTGATGACCGAATGTCCTATAATAATTCTATACTTTGATTATTTAGTTATTTTATAAGAAATGGCTCTCTTAGATATTGGATATTTAGCCACCATTCCGGGCATTTTAAATATATTAGAAATTGTGAGTAGAAAATATACTCTGCTAGTTTACTTTTTAATATTATTGTTTTTTTTTAAGCTTGTTGTTTTGGGTGCATTAATAAGTGTTTCGATAACATCGCGACTATTTGCCGAATATGCTGATAATCAGCGTCATATATATCCTGATCTTTATACGGCAGTTGTACGCTCCGTATTTCAAGCATTTTGTATTATTTGTATTGCATTGACACTTGCCATCTTACTCATACATCTTTATGGTGCTCGATTTCGAGGACCTCATTTTTCAAATATAAACCGATTGGTAAGTTCATTTAAGCTATATAGCTATTTCACTAATATCGAAATTAATATTTCAGTGTAGTACTCTAAATATAATAATGGGTTTAATGATGCTTTCAATGGGAATTTGTTCAGCTTTATGGGAAGATAAATTGCGTAGAACACCAGCAGTTGTGAATAAAGGATATTATTCTTATCGTGAACGTTATCTATTTGGAGAACCTACATACGGTCATCCGGGAGCGGCTGCTGCAGCAGCAGTAAGTAATTGATTCTTTTAACTAAATAATTTCTGAAATTATATGAAATATTCTTGTTATAGGCATTTGGGTTTTTGGCCGCTATTCTCTATTTTATTGAAGCATGTACAAGACCAACATTAGATACAGAAACAAGACATATACCAATTTCCAATCGAAATTATGTGAATACAACGGAAACACCGATCAATTATCAACCTCAACAATATTATCCAGCAAAATATCCCATTACAACATCAACTCATGAACGAATTATCCCTGTTGAAACAACAATAAATCGGCCTAGTTACTAGATTTTTGTATCCAGCGCCATTTAATATTGGGTAGTGTTTCCACGTGCAAACTTTTCTCATATTTTTGCATTAAAAAAATAAAACAGTCAATTCAAGTTACAAACTTTTTTTTCTATATTCTTAATTCTTCTTCTTCTTTATTCTCGTCGGTTTTTCTCATTATTCTTAGAAAAATGGTTCGCATTAATCATAATAATAAAAAAAGTAATTGTCATAATTCAACAAAAAGTCGGGATTCTACTTCACGATCAAAATCAAATATAGCAAACAATAGTTCGATACAAGATACATTGTTAAAACAACCAATAAATGGAGATGTAAACAATCAAAATGATGAAACAAACAAAATTCTAAATGTTGTTCGAAGAGCCCTAATTAATGCTGCCGAAGAATTAGTACAACATAAATCGGAAAATTTATTCAATAATAATGATAATAATTTTTCATTGACTATTGAATCCAAACCTGACGATGGTATTACTATAAATACTAGTGAAGAACGAATATATAGTAACAAATACAATAACAAATCAAGAAATAATAATTATTTAAAAAATAAATATAATAATAAAAATAAACAATTTTTATCATTGAAAAATTTGACATCAAGAAAAAATAGTAGTGGTAAACGAAAAATAACGACAACAAATCAACAACGAAGATTACAAAAACATATTATACAATTGAAAAAGAAAAATTTAACAGGACGAAGAAAATAAGAACTAAACAAATTTTTCATGAGACAAATGTAATACATTTACTTTTTTGACACTACCTATAATATGTCATGAATGAAATAAAACGAATTCTTCTATTCTGCTATTTTAATGAATGGGAAGAGTGCAAAGCGTTAAAATTCATAATGTTAAAGGAAAGAAAATTAAAATCTAATCTGATATATTTGTGATTTTAAATGAATACTGCAATTCTAAGTTCTATTACCATTTGTACATAATAGTCTTAACTTCATCATACATATCTTTTCAAGTCCTATAAAATGAATCAATTTTAGTTGAGTAAAATACCAGGTAAACATGATAAGTGAGATAAATGACTTTAGTATAATATAAAATCAATCAAAACGATGATCTAACGCGAAAAAAGTAACTGAATCGTGAAAAAACCCTAGATGGCTAATATCAAGTAATCGTTTATAACATATGAAGAAAGACACGCCTTTTTATATTATATTTTCTTTCGTTTTCATATTTATCAGAATTTTGGATAACATATCATAGTTTATTCAAAAACGTATTTTTTTCTCGGATACGTATAAAACAAAGTAGCATTCATTGAATAGCAGTAATACTTTGCTGAATATGAAAAAATATCACAGAAAAACGTTTAAAAAATCCCACTGTCAGGCAACAGAACAGGATTTGGAAGTAAAATATCACTGCTCTTTCGAGATAATAGCGACATTCATTGCCTCAAATTCTACAGTTTGTCATTGAACTATTGTGTATAATCGATCAAATTCTTCGATATTTCGTTTTTCTTGTTTCAATCTTGGACAAAAGGATTTTATATTCAATACCTTTTCACATCAATGAAACCTACTTATCATTCTTATTCTATTTGTCATCAACTATTCATTAACACGTCGTTTATCATCTACTAGAGTGATCGAGTCGATTATTCATTTTATATTTGTTTTTAACAAATCAGTTGTATCATCTTTTTCTTCTATTTTTTTTGCTTCAGCTAGGATGAGACTGTCCAATAGTCACATAGTAGTTCCATTGGTTTCAAATTTTTGCATTGAATTAAAATATTCGCTATCCACCTTATCTAAATGTTGTTTCAAGTCTCTATTTGTAAACTAGCACTGACACTTTTCAATTTTGATTAATTTACCAAATTTTTCTATCATCAATTCATTACATTCATCTGTTAAACGTTTAATGGCTTCAACTAAGTGTTTTCTATTTTAGTTTGAATTTTTATCTTTGTGTCTCTTTTTTTCGGTCTTAATATTTACAATTCTACTTTAAAAATCCATTTTTTTATTCGTATCAGATATGAGTACTCGTGAGAGATTGGTAGAAAACCGCATTAGACGATTGTAACGTATCCCATATGTGTAGAATGCAAAAATGACAGAAATAGTGTCAATATCATGCTGTTTCTCTGATTTGAATAACAAACCAAAGATCTGAATGTCACATGAAGACTAAAGTCACATCTCAATACATGACAATTAGTCACATCAGATTGTTTGCTCTTTAATTCCATTTCAATGTTTCTGTTTGTCCTTGAACTTGTTGTTGTATTTGCAATGGATCTTCACTGCAATGGTTGCTTGATCTAAACGTAGCAAACAGATATTTCGTTTATTCATAGTAAGAGTACGTGCTTAAATCAAATCATCATCAAGAAAAAACAAACACATAAAGCTTCTTGTATCAAGAATTTGATTCAAATCTTGAATGATTGAATCTTGTATCAAAAATCTTCGAAATTCTTGAATCATCATTTTTTGTGCGAAGATTTTCATACTTACAGTAACTTCGAATTTTGTTTTCCTTCTCGAATATAGTTGTTTTAGACGTAGAAAGAGCTTATGATCGTATATCTGACGATTATGGTCGAAATACACGAAAATAAAATGTAAAATTTTCCATTCAACACCCGAAAGGTTCTGGCTTTCTTCATACAAGATCTCCAGTAAGAGATTCAAGAATTTAAAATGTTGACTTCTCGGTGGTTTTTTTCTTAATCTTGTGAAAAATCGATTATTTGATATTGGAGTATTAGTGATATCTATTGTCGATGACTAAGGACTGAGTATTTGAGTTTTTGGATATCATCTATAACTGTTCGCCTATTAATGCAATCGTACGCTAACAGAGAGCAGATTTAACTATAGTTAAATGCAGTCAGAGCACATCAGTAACACAAAAATAGATGATAGTTCAAGGCAGACTATAATGTCAATGTCAAACCAAACATTTTATCGGTCTATTAAGGACAGTTGCTCGTGACGCTTTTGTTACTTTGAATTCGCCTGTCTATACAATCGATGAGCTGAAAGATAATTATTCACGTAACTCGAAGATATTTTTAGTCTTGGAGGCGTCCGACAATTGTTGTCGGACAGTAAGGCTTAACATGATATTTTTCTCAACAGTTGAAGGACATGAAAAAATTTGCTAGATTTATAGCACAATTCAGCAGGATAGTCATATTATAGTAACATAATTGTAAATATATTTTGATCGAGAAATTATGAATATCTTCAATCAACCCTCCCACTCAAATATATCGATCGTTGTTATAAATCTTTTAGACATCTAGAAAATGTTATTATGGTCCTCATTATAAATCTACAAGTGTCTTCAGTTACGATAGATGGAAGAATTTTTTCCTTCAGCCTACATATTACACATATAGATATATATCTAACTACTATTTCTTGGATGAAATATCTGTAGCTAAATAAAGAAAGAACATCTTTTCTGTATAGTTATCTGGAAAGCATGAATTAAATCGAACGACAATATTTTCATATTACCAAGCCAATTTCTCTCTATACTTGCTCATCAAAATATATACAGTATATTTATGCTGTTATCTATTCGATTATCCTTCCTGTTCCTGTGTCTCCTATGAAACACTATTATTCAAACAGAAACCTTGTCTTGAGTGAAAACAATAATAAAAAAAGCGTTTCACAAACCATAGTAGGAAAAAAACTTTTGTTTTTTGCTTCTTCTATTGAAACCTAAACAGAATATATCAGCTGTCAGTGTAATTATTCATCCTGATTTCGAAATTGATATATTGATGGGAAAAAAGAGAGAGAGAGACTGAGAAAACAACAAAAAGTATCATTGGAATCCATC
Source organism: Didymodactylos carnosus (assembly GCA_905250885.1). Taxonomy (NCBI): domain Eukaryota; kingdom Metazoa; phylum Rotifera; class Eurotatoria; order Philodinida; family Philodinidae; genus Didymodactylos; species Didymodactylos carnosus. Next base: position 65,052 of record CAJNOQ010000171.1, read on the forward strand.
TATTTTGATCTGTACAATAATAAACAACATAGAGAAATAAATAACATGGAACCGGTGTGAAACTATTCAGAGTTTATAGTAAACTAAAAACTATTATGCCATTAAGAGACACTGTAACAAATAGCGTGCGTGCTACACACTTTCTTTGTATACGTTTTGTATTTGAAAGAGTTTTATTCGCAGTTCCACAAATTTAAATTACTAAAACACAAGATATGTATGTACGGTAAACTCTTCTGTCATTATAAGACTTAAAAACGTTTGTGTTTCATGTGTACTTAAAACACAGAAAATTCTGACATAAAAAAGTGGACTCGCTATCTTTAGTAATTACCATGTGCCAGCACAACTTCTATGTTTTGTTGTTTTTGTTTATGTTTCAATATTGGAGGGAAACATTGTGAAATGTTAGGAGACGTTTCTTACTTTTGTAGCCGAATGCGTGTTTCTGACTCAGTTCATCCTGAAATCAGCACGATTCACTTAATCTTCTTTACACTATAATCAAAATAAAGCAAACTCAAAGTTAACACCTGTTATTTTCGGAGATGTTCGTATTTTGGTTATAGTGTGAAGATAATTCAGCGAATTTAGCTGACCACATGACGGATTTTGAAAAGTACACTTTCAACTGCATCTTTCACCTCCTACTATTATTATATAGATAAAAATAGCAAAAACGATAACATACTCACGCTCACGAGAGGACCTCCCGAACTGTGACATCGCTTTTTCAGTCAAACCTAGTGGATTATAGGTTATCAACTATTCTGAATGCAAATATGATAGTGGTAGCTATCCAGGGGTCTTCAGAGAGCTGTTTTCTGGAAAATCAGTTTTTCAGAAACTGTAAAAAGTAACCAAAACCTTTCTTAATGAAGCATGATTGTAGTCCGCGAATTTCTGATTAAAATGAGACATCTCCCACCTC